>APFE030781129.1:0-13809 GCA_000404065.3 Pinus taeda
GGTTGTAATGCATTCATTCAAAATGTGAATACTAGTGAACATTCATGGGAAAATGTAATATTTGATGATCAACTGTGATATTTTTTTTTTTTGGGATATTTGCAAGTGTACTTTTACTTATACTTTTCATTTTTCTCTTTTAAAATGATGGTATATTTATTTAAATATAATTTTACAAATATGTAAAAAAAAGATTTGTTTAATATTTATTGGTGTGATTAATTGAATGATTGATCAATATTTATAAGTATCGACTTATAGTAAGTATAATTATTTATATTTGAAGATGAGGGTAAGTATATTTATTTAAATCAAAATTTTTAATATCCCTATAAATTGCATTTACACTGACATTCACAATGGAAAATATTATTTTTACCATGTTAACGAAATGGTTGAAAACAAGAACCCTTATGATTTAGTTGCCAGCTAATTTGAATTAAATAAAGAGAATGATAATTCAATCAGAAAAGAGAAAACAAAAAAATAAAAATAAAAATAAAAATGACTTTCATCTTTATTAACTGGAATTTTCATCTTTGAATTCATTTATAAACTGGAAAAACAAAAATTCATCTTTAAATTCATTCATAAACTGGAAAAACGACCTTCATCTTCATTTCATCATGTGAAGTCAAGGCATTGATCATCACAACTTTGGTGAGGAACGTTGTGGCTCCAATGAAATGTATCCATGAACATGAGGTATGTACATAGAGCTTCATGGTTATTGCACACAAATGATAAGTAACCTTGACTTGTTTGGAAAATGGGACTTCATGGTTATTGCACACAAAAGATAAGTAACATTGAACTCTTTGGAAAAAAATTTGCAAGTGTTTTGTGCAAAGAATAATAGTTTATTTTATTAATTTGAAATATTGCTCTAGACTCTTGGTGTAAAAGAATTAATTATTTCATAGGAAGGTTCTGAATGGTTTCTACGCAATAATTTTCTAAAAACACACTTGTCAGCTTTACATATTAAAAACAAAGAAACCATTTTATTTTATTAAGATGTTGTTACTCTTGAAAAGACAACGCATGTGAATCTTGCAAACAAAAATATTTAAGAAGTCATATTAATTTTCATAAAGAATTCATGTGAATTTTCCATGGTAAAAGATAAAGAAACTATATTACTTTCATGTAAAAAAATGCATGGTAAAAGATAAGTTAGGGATTTTGTTTTGCATGGTAAAATATAAGTTAGGGATGATGTTTTCTTGGAAAAAAAACACACTTAAACCTGAACACAAAAAGATTAAATAGATTATGATATTTTTTCATAAAAAAAATGTATGTAAACTTTTCTTATGAAAAGAAAAAAATAAGTTATTTGATTAAAGAAAAGATGAAAGGAATATGAATGTATGTAGAGATCACATTAAGAATACTCACTCATACTAAGCATACTCACTCATACCAGTTACGCTCTGATCTTATTTGTATGGTTTTTCCCCTTCCTTTAGTGGTTTGTTTGAGAGGGTGACTGTGGCCCCACGTCCTTAACTTCATTGGCCGATGGGATAAGGTTGTGGAATATGGTGTAATTAGGAACAATGAAGCATCTCCTTATAGGAGAAACCTTCCTATGAATGAAGGTGGCCCAAAAGCCTAGACTAGAAATTATGACATAAAATTAGATTATTAATTTTTTGGAGATATTAGCATGATTTCTATACAATTTTGATAGGAATAAGTGCACAATAATAATATCCACTTGAAAAAAATGTTAATTGCATGCATCATTGTATTATATTTTGAAGTGAAATCTCTTTGCATACATTATCAGATTCTTGGAAAAGATAAAAGTTAATTAGATATTTTTTTTTGGAATTTTTTTTATGAATCCGTATGCATATATTACCCATGTTGTTTATTTAAAGGCTGCAAGGATTTGAGTACAAAGAGACATGCGTAGGAGTTTTGTGCATGAATTGGTGAAATTGTTTTCTTAAAACATGTATATGAATCATTTTCATACAAGAACATGAACACATGCTTGTTTGTTAAAAGGTTATGTGCATTGAAGTAATAGTCATTGTGTTAGAAAAAAACACATGTTGCATATACAAAAGGGTAGTCATTGTGATATAGAAAATATTTATACGCATTTTTATAGAGAAATTTATTATGTACATATTCTTGAAAAGAATAATGTCTTGAAAATATTCTCTAGCTAGATGAATTGTGTTGATTTCTTGATTTAAGTGCACAAAAGTGTTTTATGCATAAACGATGGTTAGCTGTGGTAATTTATTAAAATGGAAGCATTAGAAAGTTTCATGAAGAAAGACAGAGAAATGAGGTTATATTAACTTCCTTTTGAAAAAATATGTATTTATTTATATGAAAATAATAGTTAATGATGGTATAATACTAGAGAAGGGAGTATGTTAAAGAAGGGTTATTATGATAAGCCCTTACATACACAAAGAATAGTCATTGTGTTATACATATATGTTCTTCCCATGGATAGAAGAACTATTGAGCTATATTTCTTTAGAAAAATGTATATGTGATTACTTTTATGCTATCATAACTATTATGTTAGTTTATTTTGGAATAAGATAATGTACATACATGCAAGTTTTGTATTAGCTTTTGTTGGAAATAATATACATTTGTATGTGGGAAATGATAACATGTTGTGTTAGCTTACATTGGAAAATATTCTTTGGGAAAGAAGATGAATGACATGCACAAAAACCATAGTAATATGTTGGTTTCCTTGGAATATATATATGGGTAATTTTGGTATAATCTTTGGAAAAGAATACATGTATTTGTATGCTTTATTGCATTAGTTTCATGAAAAATAAAACATGTTTTCGCATGCCCTATTACACTAGATTTCCTTGAAAAAGAAACATGTGTTGCATGTTCTATTGTGTTAAGAATTCTTTTGGAAACTATATGCATTTGGAGGCATAGGAACAAGATTCGTTGTGTTAGCTTTCTTTACGTATTTTCATGCACCAAAAGTAATAGTTGAAGAGCTAGTTCTTTTGATAAAGTTTATGTAATGCACATGCCTCAAGATCATAACGGATGTGTTAGTTTCCTTTAAATGAATGTCTCGATAGTTATAGTGATTTGTCTTACAAGAATGCGGGCTTATGTGAGGGGAATATTAGTTAATGTGGTATTTTCTTATAAAAATACATTGATGGTTATGCTCTTACCAATAATTCATATGCAGCGTTAAAGGAAGCATATCATGATATTTTATTTACATTTCATGAATGTACATGAATAGATGGTGAAGCACCACTAGTATATATTTGTGAATTGGTTTGATTAATAATTGATTTAGTCATGATATCAAACATTGTTGGGAATAATAGTTGCAAGAAAAGGCTACGACATATAAAGGTGGATTAAGTTATGCTATATCAGGAATTAAGTTAGTGATATATGAAGATTGAAGGAATGTCCGTTGTAGGATAATCCACTGATGGCAAGAATCAGGCCCTAAATCCACAATGTTGAATGGTTTGTGAGTAAATGATGTGATGATGATTGTAATAGCTTATAACAAGTTATGTTGTTTTTGAGATGATATTTTATAACAAGTTCAATGGATGAAACCCCTTATAACTATTCAGTGAGGGGTGAACACCCTCATAAGCCTTTAATAATAAAAATAATTGTTTGTTAGTTTTCACTCTACGGGTTTCTACGGTATATTGGTGTTAAATAATGTGATGGCCTATTGTGTGAGTTTGATAATGATTATTCCTTGCATGATGTAGCGTTTATATTATTAAGAATACGATTAACTAATTGAGTTAAAAGAATCATGGAATTAATGCAATGTTACATCTGAAAGATTATGTTAATATGCTTTAATGGTAATGTAATTTACTATTCCATTAGTAAAGTTAATCTATGTAATGATGAAGAATCTTTGTAATGGTTAATGAGGAATCTAGAATAGTAATTTAGATAGCTACCTATGGGTAAATTGCGTAAAAAAATTCTAACTCTCTAGTTGATTAATGGTTAATAAATACATATAAAGAACAAGTCATACTAAATATTAAAATATTCATATATCTCACATATACATATTTAAAAAAACTTGTAACAATAAAACTTAGAAAAATAACAATAAATAGTCCAAGTTTAATATCATAAATAAAATTCCAACTAAATTTGATATTTTAATTAGAGTTTAATATGTAACCAAATATGTTTATTTTTTAGCATGATATTTTTTAATTAAATTGAAAAGAAAAATGACATAACTATCTTTAAGACAAATCTTAATCCCTTATCTATGTAAGTATTACTACAAATGTTTTGTGAATATTACATGAAGGTTAAATCACTCCTTTTCAGTTAACTATTTTAGAAATATGACTTCCACAAATTCAATTTAATTATAAATAATTTTTAGACTCATGAGATTTCACAATTTCAATTTAATTATAAATAATGATTAGACTAATCGTATGGATTTAATCTCCATAGAATATTCTTAATAGTATACAGAAATAAAAGGTTGAGATTTATCTCTGAAATAGTTATGTCATTTTTATTTTTTTAATTACATTCATTAAATTAAAATAAGAGCTATATGGACAAATCTCCATAGAATACTCTTAATAGTATACATAGATAAAATGTTGAAATTTATCTCTAAAATAGATATGTCATTTTTACTTTTTTTAATTACATTCATTAAATTAAAACAAAAGTGGCATAGACAAGTGACATTTGAAATGAGTTATGAATTTTGGCATGTGATATTCATGTTGCCATGGTATTGACCCATAATAATATAACAAGACCTTATTACAAAATAAGAATTTCAAAACTTCTATTTTGATAATAAACAAACCTATTAAAACAATATATATATAGATGATAATAGATATAGAATAAAATTTATTAAATATTTATAAACCAATAATATAAGTTATATTTATATGAAATTTTATTATAATTACATTTATATAAAAATATATTAATTAAATTTAAATTTTAAATAATAATAAAGATATGTTTACTAAAATTTGAAAATAATATTTTACATTTTAATTAATAAAAGTATTGAAAAACTAATTAGACTTGATTTTGAGTTTGAGTGTATAATATATATATATATATATATATATTGTATTACGTATTTTTTTACCCCATAAGTAAATAAAACCCAAAAACAAATATATGTATAGTAACCGAAATTATATTAATGATATGTTGTTATATATATGAGAAATATTTTTATATTTATAGAGGAGGGAATGTGTTTGTTTTTAGTTACGGAGAGATTTAAGGTTTTAAATTATTATAATAAATATTTATTATAAGTTTAAAATTTTTAATATCGTACATGTAATTATTGGAATTTGACCGAAATATAATAATATTTATTTTAATTAGAGGAAGTTGGTGTGAGGGGAAATTGTTTGCTTTAAAAGAATAATTGAAGAAAAACTCATATGGAAATTTAGTGCAATCTAGTATTGCAATAGAAGCATGCACTCTTTTTAAAGCGATTCACTTAGTCAAATCCTTTCATCCCAATCATCTAATGGTTTTTGGTAACTTTCAACTTATAATCAAAAACATTATTAAAATATCAAAGGATAAATATCTAAGTCTAAAAGCACCATCAATCTAAAATGAGATTAGGTTCTCTCTCTAAAATGCAAGATAAAATGGTTCCATGTCAATCAACTAAAGAATTAGGATATAAATACTCAAGCCAACAAGGTTGTAATCATGAATCAAAAGGGGAGTTTGCCTTTAAGGGAATCTATGCTAACCATCCCATTCCTTAGTCTTATGGAACAACAAGTGTCAACTCATAGTTGTAAAAATGGAGCCACTAGTCTTATGGAACAACAAGTGTCAACTCATAATTGTACAAAATGGGGCCACTAGTCTTATGGAACAACATGTGCTAACTCGTACTTGTACAAAATGGAGCCGCTGAAGAACACTATATGTCATTCACAATAACCATTTACCTCCCCATGTCATGATGAGAGTGTATGTAACTTGCAAAGGTTATAATGTCTTTAGCCTTGTATCACACTTCCATTGTGAGATTTATTCGGGATTGTAGATGGATTTCATTTTCTTGAGTTGGCTCATGGGGTATTTAGGTGGCTTGGTGGAGGGGATGTAGCTTAATTTTGATATCGTCATTCCTTTAGGTGATTTGGCCCCCTCCATAATAGGCAAAATCATGGATTTTAGGGAGCTCTGTGGCACTGACAACTTCCTCTAGTAGCACAAATTACACTTAATGAACTATATATTGTTTGGTAGGTTGTCTTAGACAAGATGACAACAATAGAGAGTTCACTTGGTAAGGAATTAGGCATGTTTATGAGCATCACACTTCAACTGAGGAAGATTCATGTTGTGGAATAGAGGGCTATTAAAATGGAAAATATGCTAAATGTATGGGATGCAAACCTCTTCTTACGTAGACTTTGGGACAGATTCCAACCGATACAAGTGTCCTTAAGCAGGGAGCCAATTTCACCTAATTTCTCATTGATCTATTCAGAGCAATAATCTCATTATCTGTTAGGTGGAATATGCAGTTTGAATTCAGTTCAATTAGTTGAGTTTAGTTGAGTTTTAATGGGTACTTTCTCTAGTTATTTATTATTGTTGTTTCCTTGTCTCCTTTGTAATCTATTTAGTTGTTACTCAACGACGAGAATATTTGTTCACTCCATTGATAGTTTTGAATATATTCTCTGTCTATTTCCACCTCTGTGATATTTATCATTGTATCAAAGCACCAGGTTGCATAATACTCCAAGGAGAGAAACATTTCAAATTCACTTATGCTCACAAAGAAATATGAGAGATAAAGAGGAGCTAGGGGATGAGAGGTCGAGAGGAGCTAGCTGCAATTAAAAAAGAAACTAGAGGAGACCATTGTAGTCTCAAAGATGAATATTTTTCTGGATAAGAAAGAGAAGATGTGATGGAATATCGATAATTATGCCTTTGAAGAAAGAAAAGGTGTGACAATATTGGAAAATTTATAACACAAAATTTGTGTCAAAAGGTGCGACAAGCCAACACATAGCACGAAGTCAAAAAATAACAAATATGTAAAGTCAAAAAGAGTGTGTTAAATTATTAGCGACACGAATTCCATTATAAGCATCACAAGCATGAAGCCAGTTGGGAGAACATGACACCAAAAGTAAGAAACTTGACAAGCCACCAGTCAACAAGATTTCTGAAAGTTTCATTTTTATTAAAAAAGGATGCTTGGCTTTTATAAAAAGGACATTCTTTTTTATTAAAAAAAGAGATTCATATTGTATAAAAGAAAGTCATTTGTTTGAGCTTCATTGGGTAAATTTGTTTCAAAGGTATTCTAAGAGGCGTTATGTCATTTTCAAAACAATTTATTTAAAAAGGATCATTCCTCATAGAGGCCTTATGTCAATTTCAAAAGGGGTTATTTAAAAAAAAAATGGACACATTCCTTTATGGTTTCTAAAGAGATTTTTTTTTTTTTTTTTTACTCCAAAAGGGTTTTAAAAAATATTTGAAAGCGATTTTGTAAAAAAAAAGGCACACATCTACTTTTAAAAAAATGGCTTCTTCCACTTCTTTTCCTCAGACACCGATTCTACTTGGAAAAAATTGTGAATTTTGGTCTTTAAGGATGAAGACCTTTCAGAAGCCAAGGTTATTGGAATACACTTCAGAATGCCTATGTAGGGCCGATCCAAGAAGCATTGGCAACCATGACTAATAATTAGAGGAATGTAGTTGTTGAATTGAGAAAGAACAAGCATTGAACCAAATGTTGGATACAAAATTTAGTAGTTGAATCTATCTTCGACAATATAATCAACACATCAATAAAAAAGAAGCCTGGAATATTATGAAAGTTTCATATCAAGGTAATGATATAGTGAATATTGTTAAATTGTAGACATTTCGAGCTCAGTTCGAAACCCTGAAGATGTCTGACACAGATAATGTTGATCAATTGATGACTAGAGAGATGGAAATCATTAATCAAATCATACTTATTGGTAAAATGTTTTAAGATTAGAATATTGTTGAAAAATTCCTTTGAAGCCTACCAAAGAAATATTACATGGTTGTAGCAATGATTTTCGATTCCAAAAAACTTACTACTGTCACTAGAAAAATTGATTGGATTTCTTCTATCACATGAAACACAACTTAACCTGGCAGAAGATTCCATGGAACAAGATTTCAAGGAAAAATTCTCTCTCGGTAGAGGCAGAGGTAGAGGTAGATGATATAGTGGAAACAACAAGAAAGGAAAAGGTGGAGGATATAGAGGAAACAACAATCAAGGCAGAGGTAGAGGTATATATACAGAACATCATAATGCAACAACGTAGTCGAGATCTTCATAGAACCAGATAAAGAGATGAATAAAATAGAGAAAATCTAATGTTTAGTGTTATTACTGCAAGAAATTTAGGAATTATGAGCATGACTTTAGAAAGAAACAATCAAATCAACAAAGAGGCAGTGTCCATATCTCCAACGATGAAGGTGAATCCTTTAAAACCATGTTTCTTTCCACCCATATTTTTGAAGACAATCACAGCTAGGACCTTTGGTTACTATACATTGGTTGCAACAACCATATGACAGGTAACAAATATATGCTTTCTTGCATTGACTCTTCCATAACATCTGAAATTACTTTTAGAGATCATTCCCATATCAAATATGAATCATGGGAAAGGTATTGTTCTTGTTCTCAGTAAACAAAATTAGTAGAGACATATACCTAATATTTATTATGTTCCACATATGAAGAATATTCTCATTAGTGTAGGCCAATTGATGGAAAATTGTTATGATGTAATAAGGGACCACATGTTATATATACGACAAACCTCCCAATAGAAGACTTCTAGTAAAGGTAGGAAAAACCAATAATAATATGTTTCCCTTAACACTTAGAAGTCAAAATCTCTCACGGTTGTTTGCACACAATGTGTCAAGGATAGATGAGTTATAGTTATGGCATTCTAGGTATGGCCATATTCCCTTAAAGATTCTAAGTCTTCTTTAGAAAAAAAGTATTGTCACTAGTCTCCCTTTTGTGAATGAAAAAGATTGTAACTGTGAAATTTGTATTCTATCAAACCATAAAAGAGACAACTTTCCCACATCATCGACTAGCGAAAAAGGTCCCTTGGAGATAGTCCACACAGATATATGTGGCCCAATGCACACATTGTCCATTGGTGGCAATATTTATTTTCTAACTTTTATTTTCCGACTATAACAGGAAAATATGAATTTATTTTCTAAAAAAAAAGTCTTATACTTTCTCAAGGTTCAAAGAGTTCAAAGAGTTCAAAGCATAAGAAGAAAAGAAAAGTGGAAAACCTTTGGAATTACTCAGATCACAAAAGAGGAGGAGAATACAATTCCAATAATTTCAAAGGATTATGTCAACAACAAGACATCATCATAAAAAACACAACAAGATACACTTTGCAACAGAATGGAGTAGCGGAAAGAAGAAACTAGTTGATAATGAATATGGCAAGATGCATGTTGTGTGAAAAGAAGTTGCCTGATGACTATTGGGTTGAAGTTGTTTCTACCACAATATATGCTCTCAATATATCTCCAACAACCATTGTTAAATATGCAATACCTCAAGAGGCTTGGGATGGTAAGAACGTGTATGTCTTGTATTTTTGAATTTTTTGTTTTCTAGCATTTGCACATGTTCTTGAGAAGTTGCGAAAGAAACTTGATGGTATAAGTGAAGAATGCATGTTCATAGGCTATAGTGAATAGTAAAAAGCCTCTATACTTTACAATATTCTCACTAAGAATTTTTTTTTAAGAAGAGATGTTATTTTTTTTGAAATCTTGGTTTGATCAAATTGAGGAAACTTCAAATCAACCTATTCATCCACCAAGGCTACCAAGATTGTAGGTACAAGAAGAGATTCCACACTTTGAAAATGGTACTTCTTTTAGCAATGAATCTAGGGATGATTTATCATCTTCATAAGATAACCAAAAAACTAGAATCATGAGGGATATATATGACCAGGAGCATGAATTTTTTGAAAATCAACAGAATCTGTTTGCCTTTCTTTCCTGTCAACCGACCCATTTTGAAGAGGTAGTAAAAGAGAAATATTAGTGTGATGCAATGAATCAGGAAATCACAACCATATAGAAGAACATGATTTCGGAACTGTTTGATCTCACAAAAGACAAAACAAACATTGGTGTAAAGTGGGTATAAAAGACCAAGTTGAATGGAAAAGGAGAAATAGAGAATTATAAGGCAAGGAAGATTGCTAAATGATTCTCACAACAATCTGGTGTCGATTATGGTGAAACCTTTTCTCCAGTAGCAAGGCTAGGCATAGTCAAAACTATTATGGCCACTACAACTCAACATAAATGTCAAGTTTTTCAACTTGATGTAAAATATTCTTTCTTAAATGGCATATTGTAGGAAGATGTTTATGTGGATCAACACCCTTTTTTTGAAATTCCAGGACAAGAGTATAATGTGTATAAGTTGAAGAAAGCCTTATATGGATTAAAACAATCTCGCCAGCATTGGTACAATCAAATCAACTGTTACTTGATCAAAAGTGGATTTAACAAAAGCATCCATGAGCCACCTCTTTATACAAAACCTTATGAAGGCAAAATCCTCACTGTTTGCCTTTATGTTGATGATTTTCTTTATATAGGTAATATGATGTTAGAAGAATTAAAAGATGCCATGCGAACAAGGTTTGATATAAGTCATTTAGGGCTTATGAAGTACTTCCTATGAATTGAAATTTAACAATCTTCTAATGGAATTTTCACCTGTCAACAAAAATATGCCACTGATATCCTCCAAAAGTTCATAATGATCAACTGCAAACCAACTAACACTCCAATTTCTCTAGATACCAAGATGAGAAAACAATATTAATGGCCATCAATTGATTCTACATTGTATAATTCTAGTTGCTAGTCTCTTGTATCTTAGTGCAACTAGACCTAACATCATGTTTACAACTTGTTTTGTTTCCATTTTACTGAATCACCCAAGAATTCCCATTGGAAGGTTGCAAAAAGAATCTTAAGATATGTTGTAGGGGCACTAGACTATGTCTTGTTGTACGTATATTCTCATGAATGCTCACTTTCAAGCTACACAGATAGCAACTATCCAAGTAGATTAAATGATTGGAAAATCATATCAAGGTATTCTTTTCACTTGAGAACCAATTTGATCTCATGGGCATCCAAGAAACAACCCATTGTATCAATATCTTATACAAAGGCAGAGTATGTAGTTGTTACTATAGCAACTTGTCAAGTAGTATGGCTGAGAAGGCTATTGAAGGGTCTTTCAAATGTTCAAAAGGATCCAACTTGTATTTTATGTGATAACAGTTCTGCCATTTCTTTATCCAAAAATCATGTCTTTGACAAAAAGGTCAATCATATTGACACATGCTTTCATTTCATTCAAAAGCTTTTCAACGATGGAGATATCTTTCTTGATTTTTATGGATCACGAGATCAACTTGCGAATATTTTTGCAAAACCATCGGGAAGAAAATTATTTTAATTTCATAGTGAGCACTTTGGCATTGTAAGTGCCAATAATTATAACATTTGAGATGAGGACGGGGTGTTGAGATAATTAATATCATTGTCTACTAGGTGTCATAGTCAATTTGAATTCAATTCAACTAGTTGTGTTTTAGTTGGGACTCTCTCTAGTTATTTACTATTGTTGTCTCCTTGTCTCCTTTGTAATCTATTTAGTTGTTACTCAATGATAAGAAGATTTTTTCGATGCATTGTCAATTTTGAATCTATTATGTGTGTATTTCCACTTCTTCAATATCTGTTATGATCTTTATAACTTCTTTGGGTTAATGAGTACTCGCTAGTCATTATAAAAGGTTCATGGCATAACAAAATTCTAGGTGGAAATATTTTAGACCCTGCATGCTAATAAATATCACACATGTTAAAGATTGACAAAGACAAAAAGTTATTGGCAATTAATTAACTTCCAATTAATTACATTTCAATGTTTTCTAGCCTTAATGTGATGATTTTCATTGCAAGGTTTGGAGCTACACAGTGAGACTTGGGCTACTTTGCAAGTAATAACCTCAAGTTGGGCATAACATTTTTTTATGAATTTTGATTTTGTTAAAAAGCCCTCGGTCCTGGGCTAATAGAGACTCCTCCATTTTTGTAGGTTGGGTTTCTTCAAATTTTTCTTAGTTGTGAACTTTATGGCAAGGACCACACTTAGATTCTCATTATTCTCTTCTTCTTCTAGGTTTTTGTTCCTTCTCCACACATATACGAGGGTTCCATGACATTTCCCTAAATTTGGGGTTCTTGCTTAGTTTTCTCTTATATATATGCATGGGTTTCTCTACAACTTTGAGGAAAGCCTATTGCGTGATATTTCCTCACTGAATTATAACGTTGTTATATATTATCGTTATTATAGACTTATTCCTCATGTTATCTTTCGACACAACTACAGTTACATTGACTATAATCTGTTTCTTTTGTTTCTAAAATGTAATTACTAGATTTCTAGTTAAGGTATTCCATTATAACTAGATGTAAACCTAATTATTTACTTTGTATGTGACCCACATAGGGATTATGTTTCGACTACATTGTGAACTTTATTGATTTCCCTTTTTCTTGGTTATGAAATTAAGGTGGGAACAAATATATTATTTTGAATTTGTTTCTTTTCTGCTCTCGTTGAAGTGCTTAGATTTTTTTTAAGAAAATTATTTAACCTTATTGTTGAAGTAAGATTTGACTGCTTGTTTATTAGTACTGTATTAAAAAAGAAGAATTCTTTCACGAATCATGTTATTTTTCTAGCACTAGAAGATTTATTAGAATTTCAATTAATTATTTCATTTATTTGTGCAATACACAAGTGTCTTTCAGCTACACATGATAGTATTTAAGGTTTTCACATTTATGTTAACAATTTCGAATCGGGTTACTGTAGTTTCTTTTTGTGAACACCTAGCCGCGAGCAGGACTTAGGTTACCTGGGACCTTCTCGCCGCCATTAGGGTGTTTAATTAGAAGTTTACTTTTTCGATTTTAGACTGCTTTGGACAAACCCTGTCTTTATTATTCCAAAGATTAACAGGAACCCATGCTCTTGTTAGTTCTATGTAAGTTTTCTTTCAGGAATCTTTCCCTGCGTTGACCTTCCCAAGACTATTGTTCTAACTTGCTCATGTTATATATGATTACCTTTTTATATATAAAAGTTTAGATTCCATATCCTTCTGTAATTGTTGTATTCTTCTATATATGAATTCTTGGATTCACTTTATTTAAGGCTGTCAACCTTTCTTTAGGTAAGTAAATAAGAATAATAACTTTATTTAAGTTTCAGGGAATTTCTGTCTCTATAACAAAATTTTAATTTCTTACAAGATTCTCAAATATTTTTGTACTACATTTAGGGAAAGATTTTCTCTATTTAGTAAATATTAACTTCCACAAAAGGAATTACTATTACCATTATAACACAAAGAATTTTAAATGAAACAATAATAAAAATATCTCAAACATACTTATTTGTCTATGTCTATATTGTGAGCAAGTTAAACAGAAAAGCCTACACCACCCAACCACAAGAATGGCAATTACCTCCAACCTCCCCTTGAGTTTTCTCCCTTCTAGGTAGTTTGCAAAAAAAACTGTTGAGATAGCCTCTTCTTGAACCTCACTACCTTACTAGTCTAGTTCAGAACTCTATACTCAAGGAAGGGTTCCACT
>APFE030781130.1:0-14390 GCA_000404065.3 Pinus taeda
TTTTAACAACTTTTTAACAAATTATATAACTTATTCATAATACTTTCAAACTATATAACTTATCAATAATAGTTATGAAAAGAAATATGTTATAGCCAGAGCAAGAGATTTGAGTTTAGGGTAATAATATTCCTCATAACCATTCAAACCACATCCAATTTCAATTAATATATTTCAAAAACTCTTACAACAAGACATGAAAAATATTTTTTCCTTAAGTCATATTTTTGGAAAATTTCAGGAGTATTTTTATAAGTTCAAGTTAACAATTCTTCAATAAATCATATATAACTATAACAATTCTTTATCAACCATAGTCTCATTAAAATAAATATACCAAAAAAAAGATTTAAACTTAGTTGAAAAAGGCAACAATATTCCTCATGACTATTCAAGCTATATATAATTTCAATTAATATACTTCAAAAAAAAAAACTTCAACACTCTCAAAACAAGGTATTTATATATATATAATATAATAGTTATTATTAATATAATATCTCTTCCTTTTTTCTGAAGTCATGATTTTGGAAAATTTCAAGTTCAGGTTACAATTCTTCAATAAGTCATATAACATTAACAAATCATGTATAACTTATCAACAATAGTCCCATTAAAAGAAATATGCCACAAAGACATATTTGAATTTAGGTGAAAAGGGTAACAATATTTCTCACAACCATTCAAACAACATCTAATTTCAATTGATATACTTCAAAAAACTTTAACACTTTTAAAACAAGATATGACAAGTATTTTTTTCTTCAGTCATATATCTTTTGGAAAAATTTAATAAATACGTCACAAAGACATTTGAATTTAGATGAAAAGGGACCATTCAAACCACATCTAATTTCAATTGATATACTTCAAAAAACTTTAATTTCAATTGATGTACTTAAAAAAAACTTTGACACTCTTAAAACAGGATATTACAAATATTTTTTTCTTAAACATAATATCTTTTTGGAAATTTATACAAAGTAACATTTAATATGTTCAGAGTTACAAACTCTTTCATAAAGTCATCAATAATAATGCAACCATAATTGGCTACTTAATGGTCGTTCAGGTAAATAATAATTTTATTTTGAAAATACTTATTAATTAATTATTATTAATTATAAAAAGAATTATATATTATAAACCATTTGATCGCATTTAAAAAAATGCAAATAAGATTCTTGGATCAACAGAAATTCAATTTCTTTTCCACTTTACTATCGAACAGCTGTGGGCCCAAAAAACCATAATACATTTAGTATGGCACTTGTTTCCCTTATGAATTTGGGAGGAAAATTCCGATCCTAAAATCTTTTTCCGAAAAATATAATCTCAATTTTTTTTTGTTTCAAATATACTATAAAAAATAATTCCAAAAATAAATTTTTAAAGATATTAAAGTTCTTTAAAAAAAAAACTTTGTCTCTTTTAAAAAAGAAGATAAGAAAGAAAAACAATATAATTTAAATAATATATAAAAATGTAATGTACCTTGGGCAGGCCTTAAAAAAAAAACGGGCAGACCATGTTGAAATTAACAGAAGGGTAAATGGGACCCAAATTGAGACCTTTAATTTTTTTTTTTTCATATTATACTTAAGTTGGAAGAAAGAGAGATCAATAATTATTATCTTAGATTTTGATGGCTGGAAAGATCTTAGATAAAGAAGAATATATAGGAGAAAAAGTTTAAAGGTGAGTACAGGACACTGTAACCAGCACCAATTATTGTTCCAGCAATTATTGTCAACATGTGGGGTGCAACGAATCGACAAATTAACGTTCATACTTTTGTCTTTATCACCTTCTTATTTTTCACCAACTATATCTAATAAATGCACGTGCGATTCATCAAACAGTGGTTATATGAATATCAGGAATGAAGTTAATTGATTAAAGGTTATAACATTATTTTTCGGAAAAAATCTATAGGAGAGATAAATTGGTTGACGTGTTTAAAATTAGTTAGTGTGGTTTATTTTCAGGAAAAGATGAAGAATTAGATCTAGATAATGCAATAAATAGATGTAGAGCACAGCTAAGTCACTTTTAGAGAATAGTAGCTAATTTGATTAAAGACGAAATTAAAGTAAAAAATGATTTACTAAATTATAAGATTAAAATATATAAAAAAAAAGATTTTAAAATAAAATTTAAAAATTATTAATAATTTTTTAAATTTAGAAAATTGATAAAAAAATAAATAAAATAACACGGAGTAAATTTAATAATTAAATATCCATGTTTTTTAAAAAGTTATAAATTCAATTTGTGAAAGATAAAACAGGATAATGTATGTTAGGTGATATGGAAAAAAAAATCTATAATTTAAAGAATCAAATATATCACACAATTTCATATTTTATTTATTAATTATTTTAAAAAAAAATGAAATATTTATTTTAAATTTTAGTTTAGTTTTAATTTATTATTATAGTAAATTTATTTTAATTTTAAATTTATGTATGTGGATGTTTGATATTGTTTATTATTAAGATATTTGCAATTGTATTGACTATGATGATAGTTAATGTCCACTTAGACCAAACTTTGGTTTATCGGACCTAAAGAAACCAATTATTTAGTTTGATTTAAGATTTTATTCCTATGCTCAAAAAGCTTTGAGAGAAGCTTCCCGAGCTCACTATAATTTTGACATCGTAAAAGGTTAGGAAGGTTAGTATTGCAACAAAGATTATGAAACTGAGATTTAATGTGGTTATACGCGGGGCACTCTAAGAGGAAGTGATTTTCATCTTCGATGTTCATATTCTCACAGAGATGGCGGATCCTTTCCTTCCATGGTGTTTTAGGAACTGCCTAACGACCCATTTCACTATGGAGCTCATGAGAGTTTGTTCTAATCTTGGCTATATTAGTTTTCTTCTTTGAGCTAGTTAAAATAGAGAGATACTTTTGATCTTCTAGGGTGGGGTTGATGACCTCCTTATAATATCATAATTTTCTTTTAGCTCCTAAATCTTTCTCACACCACATTTTTTCTTTGAACTCAGAAGTAATAATATTTTTAATGTTATTAATGTTTTGCAATGCAACATTCTCGTCGATCTCCCAATGGTTTAACCAGGCCCTGGTGTACCAATCTCGTCTGAGCTTTAGGTGGTTTTGGCTGGAATTTAAAGCTAGCTTAGGAAGTCTATGGTCTCCTATGTTATTGAGTTTGTGCTTGTACAACAGAAGCCTAGTCATAGCTAGACTCTCGATAGGGGACATACCCACTTCTATAAGGAGAATAGGATAGGGTGTATTGCTTTTAATTTTAAGGTTATACGTTATAAAATGCTTTTGGATTTGCTAAAACTTTCTCCAGGATTCTCTAGAGATGCGGTAACCCCAAACCTCACATCCATATAAGATCACAGGAGTGACTAAAGTTTCAAAGAGGAACTTCTTTCTATCCCACATTACGAGATTTGTCATTTTACAATTATTTTCAAGACCAAAAGAAGCTTTCCACCCCCCATTAATCCTTTTCTCAATGCTATAGTTCCAGTTGAGCTTGTGATGAATGTCAATTCCTAGGTACTTGTAAGAAGATAGTTCCTCCAAGTTACTATTGTCATATTATTATAACTAGTTTAGATTTATCTTAATTTCAGATTTACCAAGTGTTTAGAGGGAACCAATCTTTTTTTGCTCTAAAATAATTTTGCATCTCAAGAGATTTGATCCCTCTCATTGGTAGATCCAGAGTTAAGATGGATCTACACTGGTTTAAATATTAATTATTATTATTATTATTATTAATTATAAACATAATTATTATTTTATGTTTTTAATTTTATTTTACTTTTATTTAGAGTAGTTTAAGGAGGCAGTGTTTTTGTCTGGAAAAGAATGGAAAATCTGGCATGATTTTGATGAAATCCAATGGACTTTTTTTGAAATTTGGGTTACAACCATCAAGCTTAAAAATATTGGGTGCCCCATGTTAATTTTTCATTACTTTGTTCTATGCTACAACTATTACTTCAACAATAGTTAATAACATTCAATTTCTCAATTTTTACTTCTTCAATTTTCCAATGACAGAAGAGAAATCGTAGATAGAACAAATAAACAAATGCACATAGAAAGACAACCAAGAGACAAGAGACACATTATTTAGTTACTGACCAGGGAAAAATCCCACTAGGGGTGAAACCCTTGTAAATCGTCTTCTATTAGATTGTCTTTAAATGTTTAGTAGAGATAGTACATCATCCAAGAGTCAAAAGTCAAACTTTGACTTAGAAAAACATCCAATGTCAATATTCAATATCAAACAATTATCCAAACCAGAGAGAAAGTAGAGAGAAGTAGTCAACAATGGTCAAATATGAACCTTCTGCAAATCTGACTTGGTCAACAATAGTTAACAACAATAGAGTCAACCCTAACCAGTCAAGGGTCAAAACTATCATCTATTAGTTCGGTTAAAGGGCTTTCAATTCGGCCTCCTCAGTAGGTCCAAAATCAGTTAAAACAATGTCAATCTAAATAATCAAACTTGGTCAACACATAGGTGAAGTCTATGGTCAAAGTTCCCAGATTTCCTTGGATTTTATGCCCTCCAATACGGCCTAAGGAAACAAGAACAACCCCAAAGAAAATGTAGTCAAATCATGCCAAATGTGCCCAAGTCAATGTTGGTAAATGCCCTGAAACAACCTTGTAATTTGGCCCAATCAAAGGTGTCTTCTCTCCTTTGCTCATGGGAGAGGAGTCTTTCCAAATTTGAGTTGTACGAACCAATGATAAGAGGAGAGAGAGAAGATACATTGTGTTGTTGAGAGGCCAAATGAGGTGTGATGTCTCTTGTATTTATATGCATCCATGAGGGTGAAAAGACATGATGTTTAGGGCTTCATGAGTCTACATGATGTTGAAGCTCACCTTACAATTGCACGTCTGGGATTTAATTCAAAATTGCACTTATCCTTAACCAATTTGAGTGATCTTTAGGTCAATTTTGGTCCTCTCGAAAAGAGGAATTTAATGCAATAATTTTCTCCATCAAATGAGTTGTCCAAAGTGGAATTTTACCATAGTTTGATAATTTAGCACTCCCTCTCAACTAGGGAGAATTCCACATGTCAATATTAGTCCATTGATCATGATGTCTTCATGTCATCATGTACCATCTCTACTTGTCTCATTCATCTCATGTTGAACATTCTTGAATCTAAAGAAGAAGAAATGTTGCAGGGGAGCTCTAGTTGCCACCCTGCCTATATCACCATCGGGGAATCTCTATTACCACTATGAATCATCATCATCATTGTCATTATTATCATCATCATCATCATCGGGGAGCCATAGCTACCACCCAGATCCATATACAATGGGTGATACCAACTTACCCCAAGCGTAGGGATCACACTTTATCCCAATGTCCCTGATAATAAGTGATATAAACATAAGGATCACATTCTACTCTATTGTCCTTGATCATCCATCTTAACCCTAAAGAGTCAGATGGTAGAACACATGCATCCACCAAATTGGGCGAGATCCACCTACTGCAAGGGGTAGGGATCACACACTATCTCAAGTCCCTCAACCCATTGGCTAGATGGGAGAGGTTATCCCACAAAGTGGGAAAGACGCTAACTGGTGCATACTCTAGCCAAGGAATATCCTAGGTCTCAACATCCTATCGGTTAGAGGTCTCTCATCCCCAGGAACCATATAGCTCCATTCCTCACCCCAGGAGCTCAAACAAGGGGGAAGAGCACTTGCTCAGTGTTCTTGATCAACCCGGACCCTTATACAAAAGAGTCATCTCAATCACTCCAAGTTTCTCTCTAAAGACCAAGAAATTCCCTTTCGGCAAAAGCTTGGTGAGGATGTCAGTTATCTTCTCATTTGTTGAAATGTGGTGGAGACTCACTGCTCCTTTTTGCACCATGTCATGGCTGTAATGATATATGATCTCTATATGCTTTGACTTGTCATGAAACACAAGATTCTCAGAGAAACGAATACCACTTTTTTTTGTTGCAATAGATGATTGTCGTGTCCAGAACCTGCTCAAATAGTTCTCCAAAGAGCTTCCTCAACCAAAATACTTCATAACTCGCAAGGCTGGCATCAATATACTCGACCTCGACAGTGCTAAGGGCTACAGACTTCTGCTTGCTGCTCATCCATGATATCATGACAAATCCCAGACTAAAACAACATGTGGAAGTACTCTTCTATAAATAACATTACCAGCCTAATATGTTATGGTGGACAAGTCGCTCTTGAGGACAAGATCGATCTCCGTAGACTCTAAAGAGATCTAGTAACAAACAAAACAAGTGACTGCTACCTTTCCTTGATTCATAACTGAAGCATAAAGTATGAGATATGTAAGAGCCTCTTACCTTTCTATGAAATTCTTGTGGAAGTCCTTTTGATGCTTTCAAAATACTTTCCTCGTTGCTTCAAAGGAAGATCTACATAAACAGAAACAAATAAGGCATAAAAACATAGCGTTGATAAAGATGAAACAAAAGCAAATGAAAGTTGCAACATAGCACATATCATAGGATTAAACCAATATTTAGTTATAAATCATGCAAAAGATCAAGGAGCTTTGCAAAAACCATTAAAACAAGTGAAATTAGGAAAGAAACAATTGTTTGTATTAATATTTGAATAAGAATAAGTAACACAACATTGCCTTGATAATGTAAGCCTCCTCCCAATGGTCTCCAATCCTCCCCTTAGGTGACAAGCTTTCCAGCCCTATTCCAACACATAAGTTTACATTCAGAAGTTCTCCTTAGCCCTCTGGTATGTGTTGAATTTATAGGCCAAGAGGAGGCGATTTGATATCCTCTTCTCAAGGGATAACATTGTCAAAAGGAGGGATTAGGGTTCCACAAAGGGAGGAAGTTTGCTCCATGAACATAGGGATGAGGAGTAAGTATTTAGAAGATTAAGGCTTTCAGTTCGGAAATATGCCTCCAATAAGGCTTCTGGAAATCACTTTTTGTTTTTACCCTCATTAAGTGATTTGTTCAGTTCTCAGTGGAAGACAATGCACATATTTGTGCATGCCATAATGGTAAAAAGTGCAGTTGCGCAAATTCTTGCTAGGAAACTGCGTAAGTGCTTAAAAGTAGGTTTCTGAGCAATGTAATCTAGGATTCTTGTTGTCTTTGGGATTTTTTTCCTTCTGACATTGTAGAGGAATGCTTGGAACACTTCATCAGATAGTGAGAGATTTAGATTAGAGGTCATTTTCTTAATGGTGACAAAATGACATGTAACAGATTGCCCCTAAAATGCAAAGTTAGAAAATATGTTTGAGGACTAAAGCACTTTATCATGCCAAAGTTTGGATTAGAGACCATGGTTGGAGATCTGAAACAATTAAGGGTTACAATACAATATCTTCATATAATCATCACTGAGGTAAGAATTCCCATACTCGGAGCATTGAAAGTATCTTAAAGAATCAGTACACAAATATACAAAGATCCATGTCAACAGTAGACATTGTATGGACACAACCATCAAATATGGATCCATATTTTCAATCATGAATATTTAAAAACTCCACGCAACCTGGATGGATGAAAATACATCCAAGGTATTGTCCTTCATCTCTATCGATCCATAGTATGAATCTAACCATGTGAATGAATGTTTCAAAGTTGAACATGGTAGAAACCACTTGATTACTAGTCAATGACGTGAATCGTTAACAAGTGCGAGAGAAACCATCAATGATGACAATGGTTCTCAAGGTATCCTAGTACAATCTATGAAGTGTGATTAAATTTCTTTGAAGTCGAACACTTATAGAATCATTCAATCGAAGGTCAATGCTAAGAACCTATCGTTGAAAGCGAGAAACCTACCATTAAGGCATGTAGGGTCCAAGGTAATAACTAAGAGGTTTCTAGATCAAATTCCTAGATAATGCGCTGAAGTTGATAGGAAGTAATCCGTCACAGGAGGGCCTATGACACAAAACTCATGTCAACTTTTGAAGAACAAATTTGGAGTGATCCAGGATTGAATCAGGGATGGCTGATGTGATTGAGGGCTATGAATTGTAAGGTAACTTTAACTGAGGTTGGACTTCTATTAAACATATCAACGACACAACATTTCGATTTGGAAGCATTTGACTAAAAATAAGACCCAAAACCAAACTTAAGGCTTTCAATGAGGTATGATCGACTGAGAGACAAATGGATTTGCCAACCCAGACACAAAGATGACGAAGTGTCATGTTCAAGAGTGACATATTGTCTTCTTAGAATACAAAATAAAATGTTTCTTCCTACTTCCCCCCCACCATTATGGGAAAGTACCTCTTTATTTTTGTGCAAGCTTGAGGAGGATAACTTATGCTTGTCCCATAAGCTCATCCTTTAGACAAATCCTTCAGATTATTTTTAACGAACCATAGGAAGCAATGGTTTGGTCTTGTCATAATTGGCGAGTCCTACACTGTTTGATTTTTACAATTCCAGTTAAGGGGCAACTCGATGTAATTTTCATATTTAAAGAGTTTGAAAAGGCACAAAGAGAAAACTCATTAAGCTCTTTCAACATAAAGTTTTAATGAGCCTAGAGAAATTAAAGCTAAGTGTTTTTCATTTTTGGGGAGTTAGGAGAAAAACATAAGTAAAATCCAAAATGTCCCTTTTCGTAAATTTAGTCTCTCAAGCCCAAAAAAGGGTAAAATAATGCAAGTGAGAACTCTTTTAACCATGATTAGTCAAAGTATACTTTTTTCGTAAATAGTCCACATGATCTGTAAAAGCGGTAAACTTATACCAAGCAGACATTTTTCATTTTCTTTAATGAGTTTGAAACAAACAAGCATACTCAACAATCTTTTCACATTTCGAGAGTCACAAAAGAGCTTAAAGGTAACTCCAATATTTCACTTTTTCGTCATTTTTAAGAGCCCAAAAAAGTGATAAAATTTTACTCATCGCCAAAATGATTTGTTTTCGTAATTAAACATGTAAATTGCACATTCAAACTCAAAAATCATCATAACTGCTTGGAAAATAGTAAAACATTAAAAATTTAAATTTTTAGAAGTTAAAGGCAAAAAACTATTATTTTAATAGGCCTATTTTCTTATAAAGGTTCAAAAAGTAAAAATTTCTTTACCATTTGCGTTTCTACCATTTGGAGCTCTTTGAAAGTTCATTTTCACCCAAAACTTGAACAAAATATTGTGATCAAACTGGTGGGCCATTTCATGAGTCGTTTTCTCTAGGTAGAAGATCATTCCTTTCTCTTCATTTTTGACAGTTTGTATTTTTCATTTCACCGGTGAATTGGCGTTTTTTGAGGGTTTTTATTGGTTAAAATTGTGCCCTCGAGCTTGCACGGTTCCCGTTCATTGGGATTGTGAATACCCAATTTTTCCTTTTGTTGGGAAATCATGATTTGCACAATTTACTTGAAAGGGTGCTGCACAAATCCACATTGTCACTAACAGGCGATTGCACAAGGCGCCGAGGGTTTCTAGAAATAATAAAAACACCAAATGTTTTGCAAAAACTTGTATATTCTTTTTCTAAATGATTTCCATCATTGATTTCAAGCTTTTGAAGTGAAAAAATGGAATGGAGATGTTGAGGCCTTGAATGATCTAGCTACATTGTAGGCTTTGAGGAATTATGGCATGCTCAAATATTTTATGATTCCAGGAATGAAAGCTCAAGTGGATTTATTGACATGGTTGGTGAGATCTTGGAATATCCAAGAACAGCGTTTTCGGATAGGGGATCAAAGGCTCACCATAGATGCCAATGATATTTATTTCTTAGCTAGGCTTTCACATCGTGGGACTAATATTTCATTATTTGGAGATAGGCCAGACGGTGAACCAACACAATTTTATTTAGCTCGACATTGTGATTTGAGGTCCAAACTTAGCAATGGAAGAATAGATATTAAAAACATCCAAAGTCTTCCATTGAGGACCATTGTGTTTACTATTTCCCAACTATGTGGAAGCACTGCATTCCACTTGGTTAACAAATCCCACATACATATCTCACTAGAGTTCTTGCAACCTACTATTTTTAATTGGTGCAAAGGAGTTGCTGCCAACATCAAAAGTCAACTTACTAGAGAAAAGATTGGACAACTAAATAATTTTGGATGTGGTGCTATAGTTATTTCATTTCCTCTAGAGAGGATTCCTCTTATTTGTCCACATGTATCTATGGATATGGGAGGATCACAAGATCCTCACATGCTAAAAAAATAATTTGTTTTTAATCATCCAAAACTAATTATCTGAAATAATCATACATATGTGGGTCAGTCAGACCAACAATGATGCGATGATTTGACAGACGTGATGAGAAACCAACATCTCCCGTAGCATAGAACCCTGAGGTAGCAAAGGCTTTGACCAATATTGATCATAAACTAGAGAGGTTGACTCTAGATATCACAAATGTCGGGATTAATGATTTACCTCTATGCTACCAGAGGCATACAGTAGGAGTACCAGGGCCGATTAGTCGTCTATTACGATGAGTGGCTCATGCTATAAATTGTTATCATGATCATCTTGCTTAGCTACTAGTCATATGGCTAGATTTTGTTTTTTTGATCTATCGAGATGTTCATTAATAAAGACCACAGGGCCTCATATGTCTTTGGATAATATTTTTGCAAACCCAAAATTTTTACAAACATTATGACTAATGAAAGCTACTTCTATTTTCTCATATTATTTTGTACAATGCATGACTAACTATTGGTTTTCTTTTTACAAATGTTGCAAATGTCAATTCAGCACATAATTAGCCAATGCATTAGTTAATGTGTTTAAATGTCTTGGAATATGCTAGTATTCAATGTAATCGAATTCCCTCTCTAAGAGACGGACCCACAAAAACATCCTTAACATTGTAGAGCTTCTTACTGAATAAACACAATTTAAATGTAATACTATGAGTTGAGAGTCTAATCTAATGATTAAATGATGAATACCAAATTAAATGGCATCAGATAAGAGCTCAATAAATGCACTATATTCTACAATATTATTCGTTGTTTGACCAAGGCATATTCCATGGAGACTTACTAACTCATCAGTGGGTGAGTAAATAACCCAAGCCGCATAAGACAAATTCCGAGTACTATGACTAGCACCATTAGCATAGCCTACGTAAGTTTGAGGGAGCGCCGACATCTACAAATCAAGTGTAACACAAGATAAGCAAGAGAAGTAGAAGAAGATCATAAAGAGATGAAAATTTTCCACACAAAGATATGATACATCAATGTAAAAATAATTCATGCATTGAATTAAGCATAGTACTTCTTTAGGTAAAGTCGATTTCTAGGATTTCCTAAAGGAATATCATCATAGTCAACTAGCACAAGGAATGTCATCATAGTCAATTAGCTCATAGGCCCCTTTTTCCAATGCATGTTTTACAATATAGGGACCATGCCACATAGGTTCGAACTTACCAGTGCCCAACTTATCATGCTATTGATCGTAAACCAAGACTAAGTCACATTCTGAATATGAGTGAGGATTTACATTTTGATCAAAATGTGCTTTAACTCATTTTTTATGAGTCTCACTAACTAGTGTAGCATCACGACGAGTCTCATCTAAATGTGCTAGGTATAAAAAATGTTCTTCCTCTCCAAAAGTGGAAGGTAATAATTAAATTACTAATTTCAAAGATAAAATTTCACATTCAATGGGTAAGACTGCTTCTAGACCATAAACCAACTAAAAGGGAGTAAAATTGGTTGCATTTTTTGCAGAGGTGCGATATGCCCACAAGGTTGGAAAAAACATCAAATGCCAATTTCGCTTATGAATTCTTACAATCTGTTGAATCGTATTAGTTCAAACTTTGTTCACGAATTATACTTAGCCATTTCTTGCAAGTAATATGGAGTTGAACTATCATGACGCAAGCATAGATTTGCAGTGAGTTCAGTCATCATAAAGTTTCGATAATCATTGCCATGGTCTGTGATGATGGCTTGTTGAACACCAAACATAGCAATCGCATGATTGAATATGAAAATAAAAACGTTTTCACCATCATCCTTATATGTAGGCATTGCCTCACCCCATTTTGTAAAATAATCCACTACTAGGATAATACACCCATGCCCCTCGACCAAGTGAGGGTTACATGTAATGAAATTGATGCCCCATTTCACAAAAGGACCAACCACAATGATTGGGTGAAAAGGAGTAGACGATGAATGCATTTTGAGATAATATATTTGACAATTATGACATTTTTGGATTGCATTTATACAATCTCTGAACATGGAAGGCCGTAAATACCTAGCGCACAATATTTTTTGGGTAGTGGAAAACCTTAAGATATGACTGCCACTTGCTCCAGAATGACAGTCATTTAATGCTTTTTTGGCCTCATCATGTGTCAAAGATCATCTAAAAATAGAAATAACATCACGACAATAAAGTGTATCGCCAATAATAGTATATTTTTGAGACTGGTACCTAATACAACGATGGTTAGTTCGAGATAATTTGGGCCGAAAAGTCTGAGTTTGAAGATAAAAAATAATATATCCATACCAAGGGTATGATGTATTGATAAAAAAGAGTGATTCATATGGAAGAGAATCCCCTACCACGATTTCTGTTTCAAAATAGGGAAAGTCACATATCAATTCAACAAACACCACTGATTTCTTCAACTTGGATTTCATAAATTCTAATTCAAATTCCTACAAGATAACTATCCATTTGGAATATCCCCCCCTAGCAATTGTCTCATAAAAATGTAAACTATAGGGTCTCAATATGAAATCGTTGTTTTTTTACATAAAAGAATATTGTGACGGAATATTTCGATGGTTTGTACAACTGCCAAGGAAAATTTATCCACATGTGCATATTTTATTTCATATTTTCTAAGATTCCTGCTTAAATAATAAATCACATTTTCATCATTCAATTCATCCCCCTAAACTGATACCATGCCAATGATGACATCAGATGCAATTAAATACAAAAAGTAATCTTGATGATAATCAGGCAGATGCAACAAACATGTGTGAGTCAACACATGTTTGAGTGCATCGAAAGCTTTTTGAGTAGTTTCATCCCATACAAAAGAAATGACCTTTTTGAAAAGTCGAGTAAAACCTTAAGTTAGCTCTGCATACATTGGAATGAATTGACGTAAAAAGTTTACTTTCCCTTGCAAATTTTGGATTTGGTGCAAATTGGAAGAAGGAGGCAAATTCAGAATAGCCTCTGCCTTAAGGGGGCCAACATGAATGCCTTCTTTTGACATGAAAGATCCTAGTAATCGACCACATTGTACACAAAAAACACATTTGTGAGGATTTAAGCGTATATTGTAGTATTGACTTATGATAAAGATTTCTTTCAAATGAATTAGATGATCTTCATGTTTCATTGAATGAGCTGGGAGTTCATTTAAATAGGTTTGTACAATATGCTTAATATTGTGAAAAGTGTAAACTGCATTGTCCGCCCATCGCTCTGTAACTACACACGTGATCCTATTGAGGTTTTGGTCTGCGTTGCAGGCCGTGGCTGTCTTTGCCTTGGCTGGGCCTTCCAAGGTCACCTGCCTTCATGGATGTGCTAGGTACTCCTCAAGGGCCTCCCATCTCCCCCCCTTCATCCTCTACCTCTGATGCATTCAAATATATGTTGGCTTCCTTGCCTAAGAAGCAAAAAGTCGAAGCTGCTAAGTTCGTGAAGAAATTGGATGACATACCTGAGATTTCTCTCCCGCCAGAAGGGCTGATCCAAGTTGCTCTGTCTCTCGCAGATCATTCCTTCGTCAGTCAATTCATAGGGCTCTGGCCTTCCCCAAAATCCACTGAGAACTGGGTCACCAAGAACTGGGCACCCTTGATAAAAGACAAAGTAACCTCATATTTTCTCGGGAGAGGCTACTTTTTGTTTGAGTTCACTGCAAAAGAAGACAAGGATCTGATTTTCCAAAATGGACCTTACTTCATGGGCCCTCAAGGACTGTATTTGAATAAATGGACGCTAGATTTCAATCCGGCAGTGGATGTGCCCACAACGGTCTCGATGTGGGTGAGACTCCCTAACCTTCCAGTGCACTGTTGGAATTGGGACTCTTTGAAGCACATAGGCAACACTCTAGGAAAATTTATAGATAGGGCTAACAACAAAGACCAGTATGACTGCTCCAGAATTTGCGTGGAGGTAGATCTAGAGGTTGGGCTACCGGAAGCCATCAAAATTATTGTAGGTCCCTGGAATCATTTGTAGAAACTCGATTATGAGCAGTTGCCCTTTGTTACACTAAAATTTGTCACCATGACTATCTGCAGTTAGTATGGCTCCATCAATAGTCATATTATCCTCCTTGGCAAGCCTTATACCTCTGCTC
>APFE030781139.1:0-10740 GCA_000404065.3 Pinus taeda
GAGCGAGAGAGACTAGGAGTGCGGAAGAGGCTTCTTTTATTGAGTGGTTCTTGTTCCAGGAAAATGGGCGTAAAGGGGTTTGTGGAAGGAGGGATTGCCTCGGTCGTGGTAGGATGTAGTACACACCCTCTGGATCTGATAAAGGTGCGCATGCAGCTACAAGGCGAGCAAACTGTTCGCCCCGCATTTGCCTTTGCCAATGTGGGCGCTGGTTACCCGGTGGCGGAATTAGCTCACCGGAATAGGGTGGGACCCATCTCTGTGGGAATCCGCGTGGTTCAGACGGAGGGGGTGTCTGCGTGCAACCAATAGATCCCATGCTATTGGGCCATTAATGCTTACCCCATTTTCTATAATGCGAATTTTTAGAGAGCGATGTGACATTGCTATGGATGTTTATACATCCATAACATTGATATTCCGGCAACGACGTAGTTTCTGATAACGCTTCGACGTCCGCACCTCGTCGCCATTTCTGGCCTACTTTCTATCCAATCTCGTCCCGTCCTGTGTACGTCTAACACCGACAGCTGTAAACGGACTCAACCAATGCACCTGTAAGCGGTAAATTTAAAAAATTTCAACCTGCAGTTTACCGCTCAAATTTTCAAAATTTAAAATCTGCAGTGGGCGGTTTCAATTTTGCTATTTCTCCACGCCAATTTGAATTTTGCTGGTAATGCCTCGACCAAAGCGAGTGGAGCTTTCCATGGAACTGGAAGGGTCTTTCATCCTGGAATTCAAATGGATTACAATGACAGCATGTTCCTTCGTCAAGGGGTCTTTCATGCGCTATGTGAGAATGGCCAATGCTGCAGGTGCAATTGTCGTTTCTATTAATTACAGGTTGCTATCAAACATAACCTCCCGCTGCCTGCCAATGATTACCCACTGTTAAATTATTTTGAGAAAATATTCCCGTGGAATCACAAAGCCAATCTTAAGGTAGATACTAGAATGGAGGATCCAGATTATTGAAGGATAAGTTAATGGAATGGGTTCACGAAGTTGTAGCTTATGTTTGTTGCACATATAACCTAAAGATAGCGAGAAATATATGAAGCGAACGCCCAAACTTGGGAGCAAGAAACTTTGTTGAAGAAATAAAAAACTGCAATCCTGGCATATTTCAGAAGAGCGAAGAAGAAGGACGCTAAAGAAACTAAAAGACAGTGAGTGAATTAGACAAGAATTTTGTCCAGTTGATACATATCCATTTTACACCAGGAACATGGGGTTTCCATGACCGACGGTGGAGGTGAGACAAAGGCAGTGGTTTGGTTTCTATTTGGTTTATGGATTTATGCATAAGTTCAATAAAACTTCACTTCACGGTGAAGTTGAGATATTCAGGCATTTAATCAATAAAATATGTGCAATAAACATGATGCATTTTGTGTGCATGTCCTGGAATATCATATGTGGCATGTCTGTACTCTATTTCATAGATTTATGGATTTGTGATTTGTGCATTTGCCCAATGGTTTGTCGGTGAGCGTGAATGTAAGACTTGCACGTTATTGTAATATGTTTCTGCATGATTTTGCCAATGTGTTGGAATATCATATTTGGCCATGTAAGACTTGCGCGTTATTGTAATATGTTTCTGCATGATTTTGCCAATGTGTTGGAATATCATATTTGGCCCTGTGTGCGTGTCTTATTTTGTAAAATCATCCGGTAAAATTCAATTATTTTATTATTAAGAAGTAACTATTTCCTCATGTAATATACAATTGGAGATTATTCATATTTGACAATAACAATTCAATTATTTTATTATTAAGAAGTAACTATTTCCTCATGTAATATACAATTGGAGATTATTCATATTTGACATTTTAGTGGCCAACGAAATGGAAGCTTTTATGGTTTTCCTTACGGAGGAGAGGGAATTTCACAATTTTCCTATGGAAAACTTAATGGGGTTAGTAAGAGGTTATACGGAAAGTTTAATGTTTAGTTAGTGTTACGAGGAGGTTATATATCTAATTTTTGAAACAATATTATATAAATATTTTTAATTTTAATAGTAAAAAGATAGAATTTTTTTGTTTTTAATTTAATTGTTTATTTTAAAGATTAAAATTATTATAATAAAATAATAAGTTTTTGTATATTTAATTATTATGTAAAAAGTATGGAGTGAGCTTTTAGGTAAAAAGAGTATTTGAGAAAGCTCTATCTGTAAGAATATGTGTTTCTCTATAGAAGATTAGTTGTGTAAATTCTCCATAAACTTTACCAATAAAATTCTTGTGTGGAGGGGATCCTTTTTCCTAAAAGCAAGAGAGTCTCACTCATGAATTTGGTAGTAGAAAAATTTAATATTTGATTATGATAATTAATATCCATTGAGGTCAAACTTGTGCACTAAGGAAATTATTTCAATTATTAGATTTTCTTTTGGAAATCAATTTGGTTTATTAGATTAAATGTTCAATTAGAGTTTTTTAGAATTTTATTTTTATGTTGTTTAAATTCTCCATAAACTTTACCAATAAAATTCTTGTGTGGAGGGGATCCCTTTTCCTAAAAGCAAGGGAGTATCACTCATGAATTTGGTAGTAGAAAAATTTAATATTTGATTATGATGATTAATATCCATTGAGGTCAAACTCGTGCACTAAGGAAATTATTTCAATTATTATATTTTCTTTTGGAAATCAATTTGGTTTATTAGATTAAATGTTCAATTAGAATTTTTAGAATTTTAATTTTTGTTACAAAAATATTAAGGATAGTGTTTCAAAATTTCCATAATTTTGTTGACTTAAAAGGTTAGGAGGATTGGCCATGTGACCAATATTTTGAAAATGAGATATAACCTCTATATACTTAGGAGATTTGAAGAGAATTTGTTTATTTATCTTCAATTTTTTTTTGGTGAGAATTTGTTTTTCATTTTAAATCTTTTTAGTGTCACAAAAGCAACAAGCTCTTTCAAAATAATTTTGAGAAATGAGCAATACTCTATTTCACTTTAAAACTCATAAGAATTTTTTTTTATTTTTTTTTTACAATAAAAAACCATAGAAATAAATTATTCTAATAAAGTTTAAAAAATATATAACTATAATAATTTAAATAAAAAAATTATCATATCATTGACGTTAAGTTTAGATGCATTAAAAATAAAATATCTCCAGAAAACAAATTCAATTTGAAATCATTAGCAAACATGTTTATTTGTCTTATGGTTTATGAAATTAATGTTAAAATGTATTTGTATTAAAAATATATATTTATTTAATAAAAAAACATTATTGTTTATCATTTAAGAGTTAATTTTATAAAATATTGGTGTGAAAAAGTTGTTTTAGGCGTAGTCTAACCAGGCGGAGGAGTTTCCCAGGACGTTAAGGAAATTCCGGTCATATTTAGAGAAAATCCAGCAAGGATTTTTGTAAATCCAAGTTATAGTTGTTAAACTTCAAAATTTTAAGTGTCCTAGACATTTTTGATGGTGCTGAATCCATTTCCACAATCAAAAACATGATTCAAACATTGCCTCTACAAGATTTTTTGAAATTTTTTTGCTCGGATTCTGACCACTTTTGGTCGTCTGGGCAATTCCTCCGCCTCGTTAGATGACTCCGTTGTTTTATTATGATTATGTGTTTTTTATAATTTAATATGAAATAGATGTGCAATTTCTTCCATGATCAACATGAATTTGACACATGAGATTTAAAAGAATATTAATAAAACAACTCACTCCTTTGAGACCAAGGTAATAGAAAGTAGGTTAGATTGGGTTGATGAGAATTGGAGTGTAAGTCAAAGGGACATCCCTAGGAGAGTCAAAGGCAATACGCAAATCCATCAATCATGAGAGGAATAAGTTGGGAAGGCATAGAAAATCCTCCTTTGCAAATCTTGTAACGCCAACAAGCTTGGATGGGATCACTGAACATCCTACTACAAAGTGTCATATTTATCATCTTTGTCCATCTTCAGATGGAAAAGTCAAGACGACACTTAGTAGATGCCCAATCATGTTTCCAATGCCATAGGTACGGCTAGAATTTGGACAAATTTGCAAGCACTTTTGGAAGCTTTCAACACAACACTGATTTTGGCACAAGTCTTTGCATTTCAAATTTGCATACTTTATGGATACATGAGAGGATGACCTTCTTGGAAAAAAGACGACGTTGTTTTCAGGGTATCAGTTAAATGTATAATTTTTGTTACAGGGTACCCAAAACACATCATTGTTCGTGTGCATGGTGAGCAATACATCATGTGCAAGAGTACCCACCAATGATTTGATGTGATACTTGATGAAGTGGTTGGAATACATTCAATTATTTTTATTGTTAATATTTTTTTTATCATTGAGATTCACCCTTATTTTAATATGAATATTTTTCAATTCACCCTCATTTTAATATGGAGATTTTTAACTTATCAATAGGAATCTTTATAATACCATGATTCAATACCATAAATCCATCTTAACTCTGGATCTAGTAAGCATCGATCAATTCTCTCAATATGCAAACCTCTTTTTATGTGCAAAACATGAAAAAAATTTCACATCTCGAGATTTGATTCCTCTTAACTCTTGGTAGATATGGAGAATTTATGTTGATAAAATGTTTTGATTATAAGACTTTTTATTTTATTTTATATATATAATGTTGGCATTCAAATATTTTATTTATGATTCACAATTTTCACATTAAAATGTTAATACATGCTCGCGCATATTCAGAAGTAGAAACCATCTCTCTATATATATGAAAATAAATATAAATGTTACATGTCAAACTCCATATTAAACATTGAACAATTACAAATATCCCTCATACCTTAAATGAGGAAGAAACTTCTAACTTCATCTTCCTCTATGCGATGGACACCAAAATAAACTTCTAACTACTGCAAGTGGTGATTTAATTTCAAAGGCATCAATCTCACCTTGATATGTCTTGATGCCCTTCACTTCCATCTTGAACAAGGAACGTGAATGGTTCGTGGCACTTGAAATAGGTTGTTATATTTAAAGTTCTTTCCTAGAGTCCTTCTATAGTTCTTCTTGATCCCGTGATGTTCCCTCTATGTTGTAGCGGCTACAACCATCCTCCAAAATTTTTCCTTGGCTGCGTTTTGGAGCATCCCTACCAACCATCCCTAGCAACATGTCTTGCACTACCCAAGTACTTATGCTTTCAGTTGAGTTTCTTTGGCTTATCATCTTGTGTTCGCTAACTTGTTTGCCTTTCCCCCGCAAACTGACTTCTCGTGACTTGGTCTTCGACCGATTCTTGTGCTAACATGGAGAATTGTGCAGAACTGGAGGGAAACCAACCTTGCTCTCTGGAATTGCACAGTGGGTCATGGCAGCTAGCTACTCTCCAAAATTGCGCAGAGCATATGACCGCCTTCCCCATGAAAATTGCGCAGAGCATGCGACCGCCTTCCCCAAGAAAATTGCACAAAGCAGCCCATCATTGGGCTTGCTCTAAGAATTTGCACAGTTCTAGCTGGCAGCCTTGGCTTTAGTCCAGAAATTGCGTAGAGCTTAAGGGGAAGCTAGAGCCACTTAGCCTAGAAACTGCATAGAATTCATCCCAAGGCTTGTTGTCTGTTGCATGTGCTCATAAGTTGACCGGTTCCCTCTAGGACTGTGCAATCTTGCCTTGCATGCATGGGCAGCTTTTTCCTCAAAAAGCAAAAGGAAAAAAGAAAAAAACATCCCTAGATTTTAGGGATCTATTTTTAGCAACTGGGGGTTACATGCAAAAGCCTTTTTAGAAACCTCTTGCCAAGTGTCACTTTTTCCTAGAATTGTGGCATACACGTCATAAGCCTCGATCTTGTCAAAAGTATTTATTCGACGCTTCAGAGCTCATTCTTCACTTCGATCTTGGAGCTATGACATTCCCAACGCATATAGGAACCTTTGGCACACTCATTGCAGCTTTTCCAGGAAAGTCTGCTTTTCATGTCCTTTGCTTCTTTTCTGTCACTTTTTGTATTTCACTTTGTGTGAGTGTTGTTTGCTTGGCTTTATTGAACGCTTGCTTTAGTTTTAATGCATGTTATCTTGTAGGAGCATCCTTTCAAGTTTTGTATTGTATTTCCTTGTTGTCGCATGCAGGTCATTTTCTCATGTGTCCATAAATTGTGCAAATTCAAAGTGAAAAGGCTTGTGCTAGTATCAAGGTTGTGTCGAAAGCTTCAATAAGTGTTTACGGATTTGCCAAATTTTAGCCTTACCTATGGGATTGGAAACACAATCAGGCATCTACTAAGTATCACCTTGACTTCTCCATCTCAATAGGATGAAGATGAGAAATACGAAAATTTGTAGTAGGATGTTCAATGATTTCATCCAAGCCTGTCGATGTGACAAGATTTGCAAAGGAGGATTTTCTATGCCTTAACTTAGTCCTCTCATTGGTGATGAATTTACATATTTCCTTTGACTATCTAAACAAAAACAATAAGATAGTGCTTGGTAACAAGGCAAATCCTAGGGATGTCTCTTTGACTTAAACAACCCTTCTCATCAACCCAATAGGTTTCCCCACCTTGAAGCTGATTTCAAAAATTATCATTTGCCTTGATGACTTCCTCATGTTGTATCTTTAGATCAATTATTTTCATGCCATTACTCTTATGGCTACTCTCACTATCTTCTTGAGCTAAAATTGGATCCTCTACTGCTATGAATGTGGAGTCCTTTTTATCATTCTCTTTCTCTTCAATAATGCAATGGGGTTTTCCAAAAATTTATAAATCATGAACCCTTTCTCTTCCATAAAAACTATGTAGCTTGTTTGTCCATGATTCCTTTTGTAGTCACACAATGTCTCACTTTAGCGACATCATGATATGATAGTCCTTTTAATATTATATTCTTGTCTTCCTCATTAAATTCATCCTACATACCATATTCAAATGAGAGATAAAATATTCACATCAAGAGTTAAAAGATATGCTTCAAATTTCATCTTCCAAAGCATATAATTTGGTCGATGTGTTAGTGTCATATTTTATAGTAATCAAAGTAAAGCTTAGTATTTTATATTATTTTGGTCAATTTGTAAAGTGCTACTATGATCCGATAGAGATCAAGACTTAGTGTCAATAGGGTATACTAAATTTTGATTCGTAAATAAATTCAAGTTATCAAAATTTTAAAAGGATTTATGATCCAGATTTAAACAGGAACGCAATAAAATACAGAGATAACCATATACACAAAGATGCAATGGAAATAATACTTCATTTCATTAATGGAAAATACTGAAATCTACTTACAACCGGAAATAGAAATAAACCAGCTAGGGCGATGGTAGCTTATCTCTGAGAAGAGATGTGTGGCTACATGCCTCTGAACTGTGTTACAATGAGGCTCGAAGGCCTATTTATTGTTGAGAAACAATGGAAAAATCATTCACATTCCAAAACCTAACCCTGGAAGATGAAACGCCAAATTGTGGGCCCCTTTTTTGGGTAACGTTGGTACATCAACTTCCCGGGGTCGCGAATTGGTCGTCTTATCTCTGTTTGACGTGGCATGATAGCCCGTTGGAAAGATCTCTCTGAGGACTACGACGGAAAAGACGATTTTTAGACAGAAAGGTATATTTCCCAAAAAACGTTGTTTAGGGCCTCAAAACGGCTTCGGAAGTTTAGGACCCAAAAAACTGCTAAAAATAGTAAACTGTGCTATAATTAAGGAAACTGAAAGAACTGAAAGAAGCACTAGAGGGGATCCACTTGGAATTAGCAGGTGGCCACCAATATCCACTTGGATCAATTTAGGTTTAATAAGTCTAGGGTAATGCATAATCCAAGTCATGAGTGAAATTTAGTTGTGGGTCATTATTCTCTCATCATTCAAGAAAATTAGTGGTGTATTTTTTAGTTAGTTTCTAGGTCAAATTAAAGATTTCAATCATAATATTACCACTGTAAGTTAATGTTGTGCTTTCCTTTTTTGTTGTGCATCTCTTTTTTTCTATGCTTCAACATTCCAAATTTGAAAAAGAAATCATTTCAATTAAAGGATAGCTTCTTGGCTTCAAAAAAAGTGAGAACTAGTTGGAGGAACTTTTTAGTGTGTTGTCGAAGCAGGGGAGGCTAACTGTGATGCCATTCTTCCCATGTCCTTCTTTGTTGAACAGGCTAGCAAACCCAATGTTTGTGCCTTGATTCTAAACATTGGGATTTCCTAGAATAAGCTAAGGGGAAAATAGAGTGATTAGGGGGCTAAGGGGAAAACATAGTGATTAGGGCGCTCCTTGTTGCACAAGTCTGCCACTTTCATTTCAACCTTTTGGACTTGGAAAGTGTTTTGCAAGTGAATATTTACACAGATCAAGGTACGGACATAGCAATAAAATAATTGTTCAGTTTGTGCATTGCTACGAAGTTCTTCATTTCTTTTGTTCCAAATCAAGTAGAGGAGTTTGATCCTAAGAAGCTGCCACTTTGCTTTAAATTCAACAAACAAAAGGAGTTTGTCACTTGTTAAGGTGATTTTCTAGGAGATGCCTATTGGGAGTATCTGGCTACAAAGTTTAGATCCAATATCGGGTGTCATATATCTTCTCATTGCAACCCACAAGTTATATACATGAACTGTTAAGTTTAAAGAAACTGGAAATGAAAAGTCTCTGGTTCAACTGTTTCATGGAAAAAAAATTAGAAAATAACAATCGACATGCACACATTCTCAAAGCAGGTGTCGTGCTCTGGAAAATCTCTGTTTGTTCAAGGTATCCAACATGAAACTGTGAATTCGTTGTTGAAAATCCTGCCAAATTCTTTTTCTTTGCACCTAGAAGCTGCACATTACAAACTGACATTTTAGCTAGTGAAGAGAGACCCCCTGCAGTACCCATCAATTTTGCTGCAGCCGGACTCCCTGCAATAGCAGATAAATTGGGGGCAATGTGTCCCATCCTACTCTCAACAAAATCCAAAACCTTCTTTTTTGCTGCATCAACTGCAACACTCTATCACATGCATCTAAAGTATTTGGCAAGTTTTCTTCCGATATAGGCTTACCACTAGTGGTAGATGCAGTGACGAAAATAACCATAATGATTGCCGAAGGTAAAAGACCCTCAATATCAACTAGAGTTAAATCGATCTCATTTCCAATTTTCTTTACAACTCGAGCGTAATCAATTGGATGGTGTACAAGAGATTCTAACTTAGGAAACTTCAACCATGAGTAAAGGGATAACCATGAGCGTAACGGCTTATGAGGGTTCTACTTATCTTGTCATGAATTAATTGCTTAACTAGGTGAGATGCATTGGATTAGGTGTTGCATTTGGGTTGTTGGTGTGACAAGGGGTTTGGGGGGAATTATGGTTGGAGTTTGTTGGCGCAAGACTCATATAAGTTAGTTGAGTATGAAATTATTTGGTGTGGTAGTGATTGCATGCCCATAACGCATGAGATTAAAATTAACTCACACCAATATTTTATAATATTAACTCTTAAATGATAAACAATAATGTTTGTTTATTAAATAAATATATATTTTTAATACAAATACATTTTAACATTAATTTCATAAACCATAACACAAATAAACATGTTTGCTAATGATTTCAAATTGAATTTGTTTTTTGGAGATATTTTTATATTTTTAATGAATCTAAGATTAAAGTAAATGTATATGAATAATTTTTTTAATTTAAATTATTAAATAGCTATATATGTTTTTAAATTTATAGAAATAATTATATTTCTATGATTTATATTGTTAAAAAAAAATCTTATGAGTTTTAAAGTGAATAGAGTATTGCTTATTTCTCAAAATTATTTTGAAAGAGCTCGTTGCTTTTGTGACACTAAAAAGATTTAAAATGAAAAACAAATTCTCACTAAAAAAAAGATTAAAGATAAATAAACAAATTCTCTTCAAATATCCAAAGTATATAGAGGTTATATCTCATTTTCAAAAGATTGGTCACATGGCCAATCCTCCTAACCTTTTAAGTCAACAAAATTATGGGAATTTCGAAACACTACCCTTAATATTTTTGTAACATAAAAATAAAATTCTAAAAATTCTAATTGAACATTTAATCTAATAAACCAAATTGATTTCCAAAAGAAAATATAATAATTGAAATAATTTCCTTAGTGCACAAGTTTGACCTCAATGGATATTAATCATCATAATCAAATATTAAATTTTTCTACTACCAAATTCATGAGTCCCTTGCTTTTAGGAAAAGGGATCCCCTCCACACAAGAATTTTATTGGTAAAGTTTATGGAGAATTTAAACAACATAAAAATAAAATTCTAAAAAATTATAATTGAACATTTAATCTAATAAACCAAATTGATTTCCAAAAGAAAATCTAATAATTGAAATAATTTCCTTAGTGCACGAGTTTGACCTCAATGGATATTAATTATCATAATCAAATATTAAATTTTTCTACTACCAAATTCATGAGTGAGACCTTGCTTTTAGGAAAAATGATCCCCTCCACACAAGAATTTTATTGGTAAAGTTTATATTAATTATCATAATCAAATATTAAATTTTTCTACTACCAAATTCATGAATGAGATCTTGCTTTTAGGAAAAAGAATCCCCTCCACACAAGAATTTTATTGGTAAAGTTTATAGAGAATTTAAACAACTAATCTTCTATAGAGAAACACATACTCTTACAGATAAAGCTTTCTCAAATACTTTTTTACCTAAAAGCTCACTCCATACTTTTTACATAATAATTAAATATACAAA
>APFE030781140.1:0-24679 GCA_000404065.3 Pinus taeda
CAGGGGTACCCCTATGGGTGAGGTGAAGATGTCCTTGTACTCCTCCATGACCTTGTCCATCTAATTCTATCGTATGAAGGAGCCCTATCTGGAGGATGTGGATGTGGTAATAATATTCTTCTTTCCCTCACGTTGAATCATAAGGAAGGAAAATTTCTCGGTCTCGAAAATGATATTACTGCATTTCTTCGCAGTGATCAAAGAGATGGTGGTAGGTGGTGCTACCTCCTTGGTGAAGCCACTCGATGGTGTACGACTCTGGGTGTGGTGTAGTCAATAGGCCCAACCGCTTCACAACCTCTACTAAAATGAGGTTATTTTGGCTTCCACTATGCGACAATGAACTGTAGCAAAGAACCCTTCACCCACATCTGTGAGTGGAAGAGTCGCTCCCCCACTCTGGATCTTCAAGCTCAATCTTCTGGATCTTGGTGGTGGCAATACTGGCATTAGGAACCACACCAATAATCTACTTCCATTTTTCATTCCCCTTGTTGTGTTCTAAATCAGAGTCGTAATATGCACATGATTCATAAGACTTGAGCTCGGCCACTAGTGACTACTTGACTTTAAACTCACTTTTGTTGTGAGTGGGGCTTTTAAGGAACTTACACCATTTCCCTGTGTCCTTCTTTGTCTTCGTGGTGTTGTTATTTTCTTATGGCTTCAGTGGGTTGTCTTGGGTCACCCTACCTTCGCTTTGTCCTTTTTTTCTGTGGTTTGGGGGTGCCTTTCCCTTGCTTCAGATTCACAAATCCAAAGTCTTGCTTCTTCTCTTTAAATTTCTGCTCAATCTGATAGTGTATCAATAGTCGGTGCCAAGCGAGGAGATGTCTAGGAACTCCATCTTGTCCTAAATGTAATTATGTAGACAACCATGTTACTTGAGTACCAAATTCCACTAGGAATCCTTGATACCCAACATCATGTGAAGGGTATGCAAAATATTGGTGAACTTCGATATGTCGTGGTTCCTTCCTTGCCACAACGTGGTCCACTTTATGTATTTATATTCACAACTTCCAACAAGGTAATATTGTTCCCTGATGGCGTCTTTGAAAGAAGTCCAAGTGGTCGTGGCTGAAAATAGTGAGGGTTCTCTCTCGTCCTTCTGTTCATAGTAGGTTTACCACTAGTCATTGTCATGGGAGGTGACTTTGAGGAGTGTAAAAGTAATATTTTCCTGATTGGAAAAGTAATGAACTGAAAAACACCCTTCCAATATATTTTAACCATCTATCTACAATGTATATGGGAATTTCAAAGTTGACTTGTACCTTAAAGGGAGTGGTGCCTCTAGAGTGGCTGCTAGATGAAGATGCATCACTTGTGGATAGTCGCTGAAGGATCTAGGAAAATTTATCCATCATTATGTTCCTTTGTCACTTGAGGGCTTCCTCGAGCAATATTTTGTAAGGATCTCCTGCTCCCTCATCTTTCTTTTGCTCTACCATGGGAGGTTGTTGAGGTTTACGAGGTTTGTCTTGCAAAGGTTCAAATAGTTTGAGCCCTAACTCCTTATACCTTGACCTTGTCAGGGACATGCAAAGTAAAACAAAGAAAGAGTAGACCACTCAAATACCACTGATCCAGAGTTATGCAGGAACGTAACAATAGATATATATATAAACACCGAGATGTAGCAAAATTAAATCTTCATTTCATTAATATCAAAGAACTAAAAGATGTTTACAAGCAGAATGGAAATAAACTAGCTCAGGTGATGGTAGCTTATCTATGAGAACAGATGTGGCCACTACATTCCTCTAAATTGTGTTACAATGAGGCTCAAGGACCTTTTTATTATTGAACAACAAGGGGAAACACTAAAAAACCAAAACCCTAACCCCAAGATATGGAATGCCAAGAGTTTGTGGGCCTCGTTAGGGTTAGTTAAAGCAACCAACTTCCTGCGGTTGTAACTTGGTCATATGATCTCCATTTGGTGCGTATGATACCTTGTTGGAAATATCTCCCAGAGTAGTACAAGTTTTTCCATAACCCTCCACAAACAATGTCGAGCTTGCTTCAAACCTCAAAAAAATGTTGTTTAGGGGGTCGAAACAACTCTAGAGTTTCAAGACCCAAAAATGCTAAAAATAGTAAATGTTGCTATAATCAAGGAAACATATGAAACTAATTGGAGGTCTAGGTGGAATAGGCGGGTGGCCACCAATATCCACCTGAATCACCTAGAGAAATAAATATTTCCTACATAACATCATTTTGCAATTCCATATTCTCAAATCAACACATGTGGCTATAGAGAGTTATATATTGATAAATATGCTTGTTATATTCTCAAATCAACACATGTGGCTATAGAGAGTTATATATTGATAAATATGCTTGTTATACATTTCATATGTGGTTTGAAATCTTTTATGATACTTGCAGTTCTAAGATATTCATCAAATAACTACTACAATATCATTATGAGAATGATATGATCACAATTCCAGGATCATTCATGGGCATAGTAAAAAAATGGAGACTTCCCTTGCTGATAAACTATTCTTTACAACATGACTATATATTTGTGAAAAAAATTGCAAAAACTAAGTTTTAAAATAACAATTTCATGAAAATCATGAGAAGTTTGAAAAGTGTAAGGTTATAGTTATCAAAATTATTGTTTGAAATAAAATACAAAATATAATGCTATAAAGGTATGAAGGCATGGTTACTTAATTAATAAACTCAACAATCTTATGACACATCTTTAAACATAATCATGGATAGCATAATTTTCCATGGCACCCTAACCCACTCTCCCAAATCTTTTAGTTATAATCCATGACCATGTAAATTCCAGTGTAAATTCCACAAGTGTATCCCGCTACTTAATGCATGATCCTTCTGCTTCACGTTACATTGGTTTTGGGTTATAATTTTCCTCTTGGTTTGTGCCCCTATACCATCACTATTTTCCTTTATTTTGTTGATTATATATTCATGTTCAAGAATTAATGGATGCATGATAGATTTTCTTTATCACAATACATTATGAGTTTCTTTAACAAAGGTTCTCAAGCTAACAGAAGAGGGAAAACTAAAATAAAAAGTGTGCCATGGAGGGATAATAGAAATAAAATAAATATATTTCTCATGCACTTTGATGCAGACTTTGAGGATTTTAGTCAATTGACATAGATTGGCCACTTATACCTCAAAGGTCCTCCTCCCCCTCCTCCTACCTAGCATTCTTTGCAAAATGTGCCTTTTCCACATCTTAGCATAATGGAAATTCTAGAACCTCATGTATCTCAATGCCAACCACTATAGAATGATGGTTGGGACACCAACCTTGTCAGCCCTACATCTAGCTTTTCACATTGGTCTATTGCTTCTCATCACTCAATTCACCCAGTGACCATTCCTCCTTAGATACACTATACATTATCTCAAGCCACTTATTTTCATTCTCAACGAACCCCTAATTATCCTACTTATCTTTCATTGGGGAAGTTCCATATGTCATCAATGCCTGTACATTCTCCCTCTAAGGCCACTTCATCACATACACATATTGACATTCCCATAGCGAAATGATGGGAGAGGAGAGAAATATTTGTCCAAGACATGCATCTAGAGGTACAAGGAGAAAAGGATGAGGAGGAGGAAAAACCATTCTACATGGAGGGCCCTAGAAAACTACCCAAGCTGGCATAATTTATTTCTTTGGCATGATGTTGTTTTACGTTATATTACTTAAACTTATTTCAGACTATGACATTATCATGTTTTGGCACAACATATTATAGTTTTTACTATGATACATATTTTGATGGAATTATGGTTGATGGGAGACACAAGGGTTGTTTCACATGCTTCTTTATATATGTTTATGGATATTGGGTTGATTCATATGTCTTATTTTTATGGTGATGGTGTTCACGATGTTGCCATAGTCTCAATAATTTGGTTCATGGGAGTTACAAGGTTTAATGGAAATATTTCATGGACATTTGGGGTCCCCATCTACTAATATAAATTTAAATAATTATAAATACCCCTTATAAATGTCTTCTCTTGAATTAGAAAGAAAAAGTGTTCAACATAATACAAACATTAGTTATAAAACAATTTTTCCCTCCAACTACCCAAGGAAAGTATAAAACTAAGCAAAAGGCACACGAGCAAGGTTTGAAAATAATAGTGAAGAGAGGTATGCATAAATTTTAAATTTATTATTTTCCATTTGATTAATTCATTCTAGAGTACAAGAGCTTAGTTGTTTTGCTGACAACAAAACTCCTTCAAGGAGTGACAAGGAGAAAGTGAGCTCATCTGGTTTTTTAATTAAGGTTGGTGTTTATTTGTTGTGTTATTTTGTGTTGTTAGAATGTTGGATATTTATTATATCAGTGCTAATTGATACACATCTTGTTGAACATATTTCCAATAATATCAAAAGAGTCCAAGTTTCCCAACACTTTGTCTTAATTTTTAGCATTACGAGTGTCAACGTATGAGTCTTTTTACATCTTAAACATTTTAAAGTATATTTCTAGTCTACATTCTTGTAGGAATCAACCAAAATAGTATCTTGTACTCGTATTTTTATTAATAAAATAAAAAATCCACAACTTATATCTTTCTGGCATATTTCTCCAAAAAAAATACCCTATGTTGCTAATTTTTATGAGCAAAATTTTCTCGCATTAATGGCTGAAAATTATTAGTTTGTAACAAAGTATGATCATGAAATTTGCCTATGATTTCATTCATTAATTTCTTATTAGTTTTTTCAAATTTCAATTTATTTTCATCACAAAATGTAAATGATTGTTTATATGCTCTCCATTTCATTTTTTTCTTTGTTGTCTTCTGTACAACAACTTCGTTGGGGCTTCAATCATGCATCATGTCTCCATAAAGTGTCTCAGCGATACTTCCACAATCCTTTTCAACAAATACTCAATACTATTGCCCTAATTATCTAGCTAATGATGCTTCATCAACAAGCTTTCAAGATGCTCAATATAGTCTCCAATATGCTCCAAATAAATCTTCAAAGTCAAAGCTCAAAGGTCAAGGATGTATGCTCTAAGATTGCTCTAGAAGAGTCGTCACAAAATGTCTTCAAGGTCACTTCGCAGGTGATCAAAGTGTCTTAAAAAGATATTTCAAAATTTCACTTCAAGGCCAGCTAGCTATAGTCCTTTTCAAGGTTATTCTCCTCAAACAACCCCTCTTTATAAGTGTTTTCCAATGGTGTTTCCTCAACAACTCTTTTTCAAGTGTACTCCTATGATGCTTCATTAACAACCCCTCTTCACATGTATACTCCAATGTTACTTATTCTTTTAATATCCTTCAAATGATACTCAAGGTTCTTCATTTAAGGACTTCAACCAATGCCTAATATACTAAGATATTTACAAGTATGCCCACAAGATCAAGGTGCTGGTTAATACACATGTCAGAAGCTATGGTTCATCATCCTTCTCAAATCTAAGACTCCATAGTCAACAAGCTTCATATCCTCCATATTTTTGAGCCTCCATAGGTCTAAGCTCCTTTTATCACAAGTTTTTCACCTTCAAATTGAAAATTCTACCACAGGGCTGAGACTTTCTTCTTTCCACGGGGCCAAGAACATGTCTTCAATTGCTTGCACAAGTCTGAAAGTACTGCCACAGGTCTTAGGTATTGTAGGTCTGGAATGAAGGATGAGTTTTGTCTCGGGTCTTGAGAAAGAGAGTCTAGTCTGTGCCTGAAAAAAACAAGGTTTTGTTCACAAATTAAACCAAATTGGGCTGCAACAAAAGAAGAATTTTTAATCCACAAGTACTCCATGAGTAGAGAGAGATATAGCCCAAATACTAATCACATAATACTCAACAAGACTTTCCCAAACAATAATCTACAACTTTCATCCTCCTTTAGTCTCCTTTTCTGTTGTGTATATTATACTTGCACTGAGTTGAATGAAGGAAATGGAGGAGTATAAGCTACTATTTATACCAGCTCAACCATAGTTTGAAGGGACACATCTATTGGAGTAGCCGACCTATAACTCAAATAATTACTAATTTTTCCAATGGATTTTGTTAGTTAATTTATTGATACCATGGTGATGTCATATAAAAGGCTTTTTTCCCAAGCCCTACTCTTTCCAGATTAATAATCTCAATCTCACTTTAGTGATCACTAGAGATGGAGTTTCTTAAACAATTAACTGTAGGAACAATAAAAGCAGAGGATTTGTGAGGGATTCCATGGGATTCTAAATGATATATCAAATTATAATTCAATATCTTTGAGATGATGTTTCTATCATAATTATGAAACTCTCTTCACAAATCATCTTTAACACAAGAGACATTCCAATCATCTCCAACACAAGATTATAGTAATGAGTTCCAAATCCTTCATATTTGGATGAGTGTATATTATCTTGTTATCCTATTGTGAGAACTAGTGCCAAATGTCCATTCTATTTGTGTCTTAAAAAACTGACCCGTTGCTTACTTCTAATTGTGATAACTCCACCATTTTTCTTGAAGTTCCCCCATTGACATATACTACTAGGGATTTAACAGTGCAAAGTATTTAACAATTCTTAGGGCCCCATTGACAATGGAATCATACACAACACATATGTAAGACATGATATGCTCTACTAGTCCTTCACGATGTGTATGCGAAGTTTGTAACAATCTTATCATAGACATTTATACATGAATATCAAACAACTTTTATAAGGTTTATGTCGTGAATATCAAACCATTTTTTGCAAGCCACAAACATATGGCGCATATATAATATGCCATTATTTTGATAATGTTACGATCCATACGCTGATAAATTTTATAGTTGATTAATTTATGAGACCTTACAATAGTTTATTGCGTTGAAGATTGTGGAGAACATCGTGACTCACAATGAAGTAAAGGTATTTGGTGTGTTCTTTTGCTCTCTAGGAAGAAGTTGAGCTTTAGAGCTCACTAGAAACTTCACTTGGCTCTCACAACTGGTAAGAGGAACCATTCGCAACCAATTATAGGGAAGACAAAGCATATTGGTCAACAGTTAATGCCCTGTCATTTTGACAGAACCTTATGAATACACAGACATAATTCATCCCCTCATGATTTTTTCCCTTCAACATTCTATTAAACCCTAGCCACAACAAATAAAATAGGGCATGTCAACTCCCAACCCATATTACGGTCTCACAATGATGGGTTTTCCATGCATCCAAAACAAAAATGTATTAATTCCCATCAAGATATCTCAACCCACACCCATGCCTTGTATACATTAGACTTAGTCAGGCTGTTACATATCTCATCATTGTTAATATGATAAACTTGGGGTTTGTCACTGTATGATTTTCTTGGCTTATATGCTAAGCTAGGCCATGTTAAAAGTAGCGTGAATTACTTGTAACTCCATCCTCATCTCGAAATTTATCATTATGCCATGCCATCTTAGAAATTTGTCAAGTAAACATAAGGTACTTTTTGGCAAGTAAACATAAGGTGATTTTAAGTTTGATATGGCCCATGCATAATTTTTGAATCTTTCTTAACTTGAAATTATTAAGTGGGTAGAGGTAAAAGAAAAGAGGGAAAGAGTACAAGTGGGTTTTAGGCCAAAGCATTCTATAGTGGATCATGGTATCACGTTGAGACACATTGTTGAAAAGGTTTGGGAGGACAAATAAGAAGTATTTTTCTGTTTTTTTGACTTCAAAAAATCATTTGACACAGTCCCTAGAGATAAGTTGTGGCATAGAATGGAAGAACTTGAAATTCATGTACATTACAGAGCCATTGTCCATAGACTTTATGAAGAGGTGAAAGTCAAAATTAGAACCTCAACGGGTATTTCAAAAATCTTTAGAAGTGGCATTGGAGTCAAGAAATTGCCCTTTATCCCCTACTCTTTTTGGTTTATACATTGATAAATTGGAAAAGTGGCTAAATATGCAAGGTGGAGATGGTGTTCGGTTGGGAGAGTTTGCGATAAAGCTTCTTTTATATGTCGATCATATTGTATTTATTTCTAAATCAACCCATGGATTTCAAATGCACTAATATGCCCTTGATCATTTTTATAGAGCAGTGGGGATGCAAGTCAATACTAGCAAGACCAAAATAATGATTTTCTCTAATAAAAGGAAGCAGAGCCAACATACTTTCTTCTTTGATGAAAACATTCTTGAAGAAGTAGATGAGTACAAGTACCTCGAGATTGATTTCAACAACAAACTCAATTGGGAGGACTGCATAAAGAAGAGAATTTTAGGAGGGTGGAAAGAATTATATTCTCTTGAAAACATTCTTAGAGAGGCAGAGTTATGGGATTGGAAAACGATTAAAGTTATTTTTGGACTCCTAGTTTGTCCAGTGATGCTATATGGGTGTGAATTGTGGGCTAGCAACACCCCCATATCAAAACGGAAACAAATTGAGAAAATCCAAAACATTTGAACATGAGAAAGTTAAAAATAAAAAGTTCAGTACCTTATGAGATAATGTTGAGTGAAACAGGAGCAACTCCCACCAAAATAATTGTTATGGTGTGACTCATAAGATATATAAAAATAATTGAGAAAATGAGAGTAGGTAGATGGTCTAATGGTATCTTCAATGAAGGCATGAGTGAAAGAAAGAAAACATGGATGAAAAAAATTATACATGGATGAAAAACTGGAATATATACATCAATGCCTATCCCATAAATAGCAAGAATCTAGAGAATTTTGTTGTGGAGAAGTTTCGTAAAATGGTATGGGGGAAAGAATTGGATAGAAAGAAGAAGTACCACATTAAGGAATTCAACCCTACACCCGATCTACAACAAAAAGAGTTCATTGGAGCTAGCATTCCGTGGAGGGAAAAGGTTCTTATTGCTCAATTAAGGACCAACTCGCATCAACTTCAGTGTGAAACAGGACGGTGGAAAATTCCTAAAGAAGCTTGGGAAGAACGGGTGTGTACAATTTTCACGTCTGGTGTAGTGGAATCCAAAGAACATTTCATTTTGGATGTGATGCTTTCAAAGACATCAAAGAAAGTTATGAGAACATGTTAGCATCAGTTTCTTGGCATTTTCTTTTCAGCGAGGGGATTATTGAAAGGTTGGGCTAACTCATGATCAATTTGAGTTGGAAAAGGATTGAATTGCAAAAAGTGAAAAACATGGAACTAATTGTCTCATAGACTATTTTTAGTCTCGTAGACCTTAAAATATCATTTCATTGCCCAAAAAAGACAATAATTGACATTTTTGCATAACAGGGTTACTCCACACCATACTTACCATTTCACACCTCCCACACTGAGACATTGTCCCATACCTTTTACCATTTTCATAATCACACTCAAAATGAAGTGCTAGAAAGTTTATGAATTTTCTTTATAGCTTGCAAATCAGTTCAGGAAAAAAATGAAAAACTCAGCCCTCATTTCACTCACAGGTAACCAAATTGACCTCACTAAAGTGTTATTCTCAAACATGTTGCTAATTTCGATCATATATTTGTTCATTGTTCTTTCCAAATCTTCTGTATAAGTACTCATCCATGCCCATATCCATGGCCACCATTATGAAGCAAAAATAAAAACTTAGAATATTGTTTTTTCTTTACTCAACTACGAATACTCATGTATTTTCTCTATAGTTTGTGAAATCTATCTTTTGCATGTTATGTTTTAGATAAAATACTCATGCATAAATATATCACACAAACTAAAATACAATGTTTTACTAAGCATGATACATGAGCACAAAAATATCTCATTTTTCATGTCATCTTCATTATATCAACTTACATGTTCTTTGTAACACTTTCTTTTGTTGGATTCATGATCAATCCCTTCCCCTGTGTTATATGCTTTTCATTGCGTGTATGCAAAACACTCCAACATTTATGTGAAACATGACTTTAAACATTATGTTATTTTTACTAATTATATATTTATGCTCAACAATTAATGGCTACATGATATATTTTTTTGATCACAATACATTATGAGTTACTTTAACAAAGGTTCTTGAGGAAACAACAAAGGAAAACCCAAAATAAAAGATGTATCATGGAGGGGGAATAGAAATAAAAGAATTATATTCTCCATACACTTTGACATGGGCTCTGAGGAGTTCAATTAGTTGACCTAGGTTATGTTGCAGAAAGTGTATATCCACTAAGATTATTTTTGTAAATTACAAGAATGAGTTTCTTTCTCAATTCATAAGTCTAAGAAAGTCAAAGAGTCAAAGTCATGTATAAGGAGATCTTCTTGAGCCTATGTGTAAATGTATACTAGTCTAAAAGGCCCTCCAAGACAAGCACAATCCTCCAAGACAAAGCACAAGAAGAATTTTGCAAACAAAACAATGGAAAATGCAGTCAAGTCGGCCAACAAAAAAAATTAAAGGATGTCATGTCGGCTTGCATTAAAGATACATCTATTCATTGCCTCAAGTAATATTATTATGAAGTCGAAGCTACTATATATACCTTGCTATGGATCTGCGCAAAACAAGGTCAGTCACAAGCATGTTTTCATCTGACATCCGCATTATAGGAGATAAGATGTCTCTACCATCTTCGATGACAATCACAGTGGGTCATAATATTAGATTCTTCATAGTGATTACAGTCTCAACATAGATGCAAAGATGAAGGTCTCAGTGTAGAACACTCTGTCTCAGCAAAACATCATAATCTCGATATATTCAATGTAGTGATATCTTCCCATACCTTTATATAAATCTCATACAATTACAATGATGAATATCATTGTGTCTTGGTCTCAACATGATCACATTTTTCCATACTCAACATGGTCATAACACATAATAGGCACAGTCATAGTCAAGGCATAAAATGCGATGATAAGGATCTTAGTCATCCTACAGAGACACACTCTGTCTCATATTATGGACGCAGTCATAATCTCGGCACAACGTTTGATGTAGATATAATTTCGGTCATAATCCTAATAAAAGATCTCAATACAGGTTTAGTATATAGAGCTCGTTGGTACAATGATGATTTTCATAAAGATGCAATGATAATCTGAGTGAATATATAGTGATGATCTCAGTAAATGAATTTGGAGATTCCTTTGCGGCTCTTAGATTTTCCGATTTCATCTGCGACTCTTCATCATTCAATCCCTCCAAGATCTATTATATTACTTCGGCTCTTTACTGCGAAGATCTGCAGCTCTTATACACCATATTAGATCTGCAGAGATATGTAGCTCCATTGATACACCATATTAGATCTGTCGATTCCTCTGCGGCTCTTAGATCTGCCGATTCCTCTACGGCTCTTACTGTGGCTCTTTCATGCGAAGATCTGCGGAGATCTAGAATACTAGTTTTGACATACTACATGCATATTACTGTGGCTCTTCTCTGTAACCAAGTCTTGGAAACCATTGCTAGAATGTAACCAAGTCATGATATAGATATGTGACTCTTCACTTCTCTTCTCATCAATTGGGCCTTAGATCTACGGTTCTTCTCTTTACTGTGGTTTATAGATCTACGACTCTTCACTTCTCTTTGGAAATATTTTGTGGCTTCTCTTTGGCAATATTTTATACTCAGCAGAAGAGCATTCTCCAGATGGCTCCCAGCTTCGCGAAAATAGCTGCTGGCTTAGTTCCATCCACCTCTGGGGGGCAAGCTCTTGCCCGTATCGTTAGTGAAGCCCCAGCCCCCATTTTCCAGGTGGTCCAGGCCTCACTTAATGAGGATTTGAAGTTCTCTAAGACTGCCCTAATCTACCGATTCAATGGTTTTTGGCCACGACTGATAGCTCTCCACAATTGGATATCGGAGGTATGGAAGCCTTTAATTCCTAATGCAATTAATATCTACCCCTATGCTGGGGGTTTCTTTATAGTATATTTTGAAACCCCTAAAAGCAGACAATGTATTCTAGTTTCCAACCCTTGGTTTTGGGAAAAATCAAACCTATTCATGAGGCCATGGAACCCATCATTCGGTCCCTCAACAATAGTCATAATCTCAACACCACTTTGGGTGAGATTTCTAAATCTACCCTTGCATCTCTAGAATTTCTCTTCGCTAAAAGAAATTGGAAATGCAATTGGGAAATTTTATTGCAAGTGCACAGAAACAAAGGAATATGCTAGAACCACCTATGCACGCATATGTGTGGAAATGGACTTCAGCGCCAGATTCCCAGCTAAAATACACCTAACAAGTAAAGACTATGTGTGGAACTAGAAACTCGATTATGAAAGTGTCCTCTTCCGATGTCGATCCTACTTTGAGATAGGCCACCTAGCCAAAAATTGCCCAAAATCCTCCCAGAAAAATTCTGCTAGAAAAAATCACCACAGATCTACGTGGTGGGAAGGAGCACAAAAGGAACACTACACTCTCATCAAATAAGAACACTCTCAAGAAAAATCTGAATCATAAGAAATCAGGCAAGAAAGAAACAACTCTCAAGACAAGCAGGGGGAAAGCCCCGCCCAACAATAAAAGAGTGAAGTCGACAACCCCTCAAGCATCAATAGTTATGAGGGTTCAGATTGGGCACAAAATAAATCTTCATTTAACAGCAAAGAAGATCTCCTAAACCAAACTTCTTCTCCAACTATCTTCGGAAAGACGAACACAATATATTGTGAAGCTAAGATACCAATGTCTATTATGAAACCAGCTCACAAAAATACAGAAAAGATAGATCAATGCCTTAGAATTTAGCCTCTTTTTGGGGGCAACCTCCTTAACATTACACAAATGAATGCTTCTTTGTTGATTCAAATGACAAAACCTCCTTTCTATATATAGGAGTCTAAGGAGTCACAATATAACCCATCCGACCTAACAATAATAATAGAAAAGCACAAAAATAACAATAGAGGGATTCTATGGGGCACATTAATAACAATATGGGGACAATAAAGGCACAACAATATTAATAAGGGATATAACTACAATAGTAATGGGGTAATCACTAGTATTATAGGGACCTCACAATGTCCCAAGAATTAGAAGAGATGAAGGAGATACAAGATAAAGAAAGTTGGAAGATCGTAGAGAAAAAAAGAAAGCTATAACACCAATCTCGCCAAGAAATATGAGGAGCCAAACAATTAAAAACTAAGAAAGAAAATTATAGGTCGATAGACCAATTTGGTCTCAGTGGACATTAACCATCATCATCATCATCATCAATGACTATCTCAGTGAATGTACAGTAATGATCTCAATGATGGTACATCTATGATGAACTCAATGATGAAATTGGTAAAGCAATAATGATGGTGATGATCTTAGTAGTGCCAATAAGAGGATTGGTGTCATGGTCTTGGAATGGCTTAATTAGGTCAAGGGTCATGATCTTGGTATTCATCAATGGGAGTCTCTATAAGAAGAATTTTGTGTGGGTTTTCCTCTCCAAGAGGGAGAGTTTTTGGCCCTGGCATAAATCCAACATAGTGTGTTATTGTCTCTTTGTTTTGGTAGCTATTTGATGAACTAAGAAGACACACTTTAATAATAAAAAGTGAAGACTATGCCAAGAAGAAAAGTTAAAACACCTCACAAATAGTTATCAAGCTAGAAGAGTCCTATCATAACTAATTGGCCTATATTATTCAACATGGCATTAGAGCTAAGGTTCAGAAGTCAAAGGAAGGGCAACAAAGAGACATACAAGGATTATTCTTCAAGGAAAACAAAGCAATTTGAAGGGTTTTGTAAAGATTGAAGGATCAATTCCACAACAAGCAGTCTACAATAGCAAGAACTTATGTCTCCATAACCATAATCAAAATGCCACCAAGACCCTCATCAAGGTGTTTACAAAGAAAGGTAACTCAAAAGATCTCAAAATCAAAGATCACTTCATATTGAAACAGGTTGAAACCCTAGTAGAAATCCTGATCTCCACTACTAAAGAAGGAAAAGCATATTGAAGAAGAAAAAACATTGTCATCACCTTAAAGGTTATAAAAGAAAGGATCATTTCCTTTCCCTAGAAGAATATCATCCCAGGGAAGCAACAAATCATCCTCATCAAAAGGAAGGAACCTTTTCCATTGAATAAAGGCTTTCCATCGAAGAGAACACCATCCAAGAGGCAAATCCAATACATCATCTCCAACCAGCATCAAAGTGATCAAGTAGAAGAGTTCATCTTCACTTGTCAAGTAAGTATCTTTCATTTTAAAACCAAGTCTGGTTAAATGACTTCATGACTGTAAGGAGATTTATGGATTGAATGGATCTTCAAAGGTCCTTGCATGAAATGGGGAGGATTGTCATAATCCTCATAGATAAAAGAAGTTAATGAACATATCAAGGAAAAAGGTCTTCTTTGAATTCACGGGAATGAAACATTAAGGTTCTCTCATCCCCATGTATGAAGAAAGAAGACATCAAAGAGATATATGAAATACTAGAGGATACATTCTATGAAAAATGAAATATAGAAGGTCACATCACTTAGACATGATCTACACAAAATGAAGGTTTCAAATAAAGAAAGAACATATTCATGAGATCTCAATTGACAGATCTAGGAAATATGATAAGAAGATAATAATCAAGGTAACAAATATCCATGAAAAAAGAAGGTTACCTCATTCGACAACTTGTGGTATCTATGACAGAAGGAAAAATGTTGAAGAACACAATTATGTGTAGAAAGGAAAAGAAAAAATAGTATAAGATTCAAGAAAGAGGCTCATATCACCAAAAATGGAGGAAACTAAAGAAAAGGGCCAAGGAATGAGGGAGCAATAGATATCCACTACGATTAAGATGGCCTCCCTCACAAAAGGATATTATCATAAGCTCCTTGATCTTTAATTAAAGAGATGGCCATGATATTAAGATGCATTGTGGCATCATGAAAACATTAGAAACAAGAGTTTGTGACATTACCATGGGAATCATGAAGGAAAAAATCCATGGCATACAAACATGTAGGATGTAGCTCCTGGGAACCTCAATGGACATTGAAGGAAAGGAAGGTGTAATCGAGGATAAGGCTCATCATACATCAAGTCAAAAGGAAACATCTACTAGTTGGGGATATACAATATCCTCAAAATTCTCTGATGGAATCCTCATCGTAGGGCTCACTAATCTAGAGAGAAAGAAAGTGGTTCATAAAGAACTCCAACTCATGGAATTCGTGGATAATGTTATGGTGACATAATAATAGAAGCAGATCAAGGGGTTGAAGACACTTCAATCAAGAAAGTTGTTGGAAGAAGCCTAGATGACCTAAAGGTGAAATGAGGTATGTATGCATGCATTTAATTTTAAAATGTCATGTCATATGGTTGTAGGTAATATAGATCATCACTTACATATTAAGAAGCATGATAAAGATAAAAGGATATCCCGCTCTTAAAATATGCAAAATGGCATAAGTCGCACTAGATGAAATCAACATAATATGTCCTCATATAAAGTATGAGGTGGTTGAATATAATTACATAAACCTGATTAGAAACCCCTGAGAAAGAGATCGTGAGCTATGAAACTATGATGAAGGAAATCGGCAGATCTGCCGATTCCTCTACGGCTCTTACTATGATGAAGAGCTGACTAGGAAATCTCCCTGAAAGATATGAAGACTTTGATGAAAATTTGAAAATTAGAGACCCTTGACAATAGATATCTTTGGGAAACGTGTCAACAAGTATGCACGATGCTGATACCTACTGAAAATATGTCATGATGAAGAGACATTTCGAAAGGTATGATTTTATTTAATGATATGTTTTTATCTCTTGAATAATATTTGGATGAGTTCATGGAGGGCTACTAGAACAAGAATTATAAGTGAAAGTACAACTAGTATTCATGCAATGGATACTCCTAAAATAAGCATGATGAGAAAGAAGTAGCCAGATTAAGAATGTTCCAGTTATGTACCAAGAAGGCCACTTTCCATGAAAAAGAAATGACATGACAAAGCAAGAATGAAAGTGATTGATGGCCAAAAGCCCTACAAGGAAGAAGCTCGACTAAATTTCATGACATCAAGAAAAGAAGTTGATCAAGTCAATGAAGGACCCACGAATAAAAAATTATTGATGAAAGGAGAATCCCTAATTAAGAGGGAGGCTGGATTAAGTCACCCCTGATTAAAAATGGAGTGATAGATGTGGTTTTCAATTTTATGTGTCATGCACTAGACAACGAATGAAAACTGTAAGTCTTAGAGAAGGCCATGAATGGAAATGTAGACACATGATAGACACAACATTCTTATCTTCACCTGGGAAGAAAGAATGGAGGATTGGGTAATTATTTGGAATTCGATTCCCTTTGAGGATGTGTAGGGAATCCAAGATAAGAGTAGGAAAGAGGAATGATATTCTTTGAGGGTTGGGAACCCAAGGGAAGAAAGTCCTAGAAGGGCATACTCAGTGAACATCTGGGTGGGTATGTACCTTGAGAGATAATGATGAAGGTGTCTATAGTCATTGCTCTCACCAACATTATGCTCTGATCTGATGAGAGATAGAGCTATCGGTCAAAGCCTTGCTGTGGAAACAATGTTGGTTACTATGATGCTCTACAGATGGGTTACCAATCTGATTCTTCTTATGAGAAATTCTTCAGATTGAGAATGACTAAGTACCATTATAAATACCTCCCTAGTTAAGAGGGAGTGTTGAAGAAAGTGTAACCAGGTTCGATATTTACAAATATAATTTTGATCTCTGTACTTGTCAAGGAAAGGAAATATTATTTTTGAAAATTATAAGAATGAGTTTCTTGCTCATTTCATAAGTCTAGGAAATTCAAAGAGTCAAAGTCATGTATAAGAATCTCTTCTTAAGCCTATGTGTAAATGTATACTAGTCTAAAAGGCTCTCCAAGATAAGCACAATCCTCCAAGACATAGCACAAGAAGAAGTCCACAAACAAAACAATGGAAAATTCAATTAAGTCGGCCAACAAAATAAATTAAATGGTGTCATGTCAGCTTGCATTATAGACGCATCTCTTCACTAGCTCAAGTCGGCTTATTATGAAGTGGAAAATACTATATATACCTTGCTATGGATCTACGTAAAAGAAGGTCAATCACAAGCATGTTTTTGTATGGAATCTGCATTACAGGAGATAATATGCCTCTACCTTCTTCGGTGACAATCACTGTGGGTCATAACCTCGAATTCTTCAAAGTGATTACAGTCTCGACATATATGCGAAGATGAAGGTATCAATGCAAAATACTCTGTCTCGACAAACAATCATGATCTCAATATATTCAATGAAGTGCTATCTTCACATACCTTTATGGAAATATTAGACAATTACAATGATTAATATCATTGTGTCTTAGCCTCCACATGATCACGTTTTGGCGTAATCAACACACTCATAACACATAATAGGAACAATGATAGTCAAGGCATAAAATGTGATGGTAAGGATCTTAGTGATCCTACAGAGACACTCTATCTCATATTATGGACGCAGTCATAATCTTGGCACAATGTTTGATGGAGATACAATTTTGAAGTCATAATCATAATAAAATATCTCGGTGCAACTTCAGTATATGGAGCTCGTTGGCACAATGATGATTTCCCTAATGATACAATGATAATATCAGTGAATATACAGTGATGATCTTAGTAAATGAACAATAACTATCTCAGTGAACGTACAACAATGACCTTGATGATGGTGCAACTATGATGATCTCAATGACTTGGTAAAGCAGTAGTGATGGTGATGATCTTAGGAGTATCAAGAAAAGGATTGGTGTCACGATCCTAGAATGACTTAATTAAGTCAAGGGTCATGGTCTTGGTATTCATCAATGGGAATCTCTATAAGAAGAATTGTGTGTTGGTTTTCCTCTCCAAGAGGGAGACTTTTTGGCCCTGAAAAAAGCCAACATTGTGTGTTCTTGTCTCTTTGTTTTGGTAGTTATTTGATGAACTAAGAAGACACACTCTAATAATAACAAGTGTAGACTATGCTAATAAGAAAAGCTAAAACACATCACAAATAGTTATCAAGGTAGAAGAATCCTATTATAACTAATTTCCATAGATTATTCAACAGGTTAGTCACTTATACCTCAGAGGTCCTCCTCCTCCTACCCCACATGCTTCACAAAATGAACCTATTCCACATCCTAGCATAATGGAAATTAAAAACCTCATATATCTCAATAACTACTACAATAGAATGATGGTTGGGAAACCAACCCTATTAGGCCCACATCTAGATTTACACATCAGCCTAATGTTTGTCATCACTCAGTTCACTCTGTGACTATTAGTCCTCAGATACACTTTGCATTATCTTAGGCTGCTTCTTTCCATGCTCAACAACCCCTTGATTATTTGTCTTGTCTTACATTGGGGAAATTATGTATCTCATCCATACATGTACATTGTCCCTCTGGGGACACTTCATTACATGCACATACTAATATTCCCACAACTGAAGGAGGGGGGAGGAGAGAAAAGGAGGAGGAGAAAAGACGGTTCTTTTAATAAGGTTGGTGTTTATTTTCTGTGTTATTTTGTGTTGTTAGAAGGTTTGATATTTATTATATCAATGCTAATTAATCCATTGTAGTCTTGCCTAACTTTTAACATTTCGAGTGTCAACATATGAGTCTTTCATAGACATTTTAAAGTTGATTTTTGGTCTAGATTCTCACAATAATTAGCCAAAATAGTACCTTGTAATCAAGTTTTCATTAATAAAATCAACAATCAACAACCAATATCTTTTTTACATATTTCTCTAAAAAATTTACTTTATGTTGCTAATTTTTGTGAACAGATTTTTATGACATTAATGGCTGAAAATTATGAGTTTGTTTATGTCATATTTTAATGCATACTTATGCGGCCTTATGGCTAATAGAGTATTATCATGAAATCTACTCATAATTTCATTCATTAGTTTGTAATCAGTTTGTTCAAATTTCAATTTATTTTCTTCACAAAATGTACATTATTGTTTATATGATCTCCCTTTCATTTGTTTGTATAAATTAGTTGTGCATAATTTATTATAGTTTAATTCAAGGCAATAAATCTTGGGCTTACTCCCATTATCTCACCCACCCAGTGAGATTTAGGGAAGTTGGTAGCGAAGCATAATAGATTTGCTTGTGAAAACATTTTGGCGATCAAAGGAAAAATGACAACTTTAAAACTTATGCATTCCTTTCTTCATCTTAAATTTTATCAAGATATCACTTTCTTTTTTAGAGCAACCTTTCCATCTCAAAGAGTAATGTTAGAAACCCCATATTATTCCTAATCTATTACTCTTCTTTTCATTCTTCATTGACTGCATATTCATCTATCCAAATTGGCACTTTGCATTCATCTTTTAATCCATTGTAGTCTGCCACTTTCTTTTTAGAGCAACCTTTCCATCTCAAAGAGTAATGTTAGAAACCCCATATTATTCCTAATCTATTACTCTTCTTTTCATTCTTCATTGACTGCATATTCATCTATCCAAATTGGCACTTTGCATTCATCTTTTAATCCATTGTTGCTCAAGCTCATCTTAAATTTTATCAAGATATCACTTTCTTTTTTAGAGCAACCTTTCCATCTCAAAGAGTAATGTTAGAAACCCCATATTATTCCTAATCTATTACTCTTCTTTTCATTCTTCATTGACTGCATATTCATCTATCCAAATTGGCACTTTGCATTCATCTTTTAATCCATTGTAGTCTGCCACTAATCATGTCAAGGTAATAAGGAAGTATGGTTTATTCCAATTTGAAGAAGATGTGAATGCAACTCCTTGGCATGTGGCCTTCCCGTTAAACTTAAAACCTACTAATACACTATTGCCCAAATTTAAATATCATTTTCCAAAGTTCTCGGTTGGTGGTACCATCACTGTTAATGAAGATCTGATTGATTTTTCTTACTCATATTACAATATCAGTTCCAATGATAATGATTCTTGCATGCTGATGTTTATGGACTTCTTAGAAAAAAAAGTACCAACTGATTTCTATGAAATTCCACCCAAAGACTTCTCTACTTAGATAGAGCTTTGTTACTGGTTTAAATCTAGTTATGGACGACCTCAAAGCCCTATTGATCTCCTTCGAGGATATAATAATGTAAACTTTACAAAAGGTGAGACTATTAAATCATTTGATCTTTGATTCACAAAATTGTATAATCAAATTCTAGAAATCATTGAGCCACAAAATTAAGCTACCATGATGCGCTAGTATAATACTTCGTCTCTTAGCTTATCATCACTGTTTAGAGGAGAAAAATCAAAGTAATATGGGGTATTCTTTATAATATGTTTGGAATATGAAGAACAATTTCATCTCACTCGTCTTCCACTTGAAGACCCAATTAATCAATTTGATATATATTTTGTCCTTCAACTCATGGAAGACATGAGTAATTGTCTAATCTCTTTCAAGAAGAAGGTGGTTTAGAACCTCACGAGGAAGATTCCACTTTGAAAATCATTAGAAACCCTTCCCAAACATATTAATCAATTTCCCTTCTTTCCCAACCATGGTGTAACTTTCCTGAAGATTACCATGATGAAAAACCTTGTGAGGTTAAAAATAATTCACAAGAAAGAATTTTTGGTAAAAGAATTGAGCACATGGTCACAACCTTGGATTGGGTCATTGATAATGAAATAATGGTGACTAAAACAAGGAACACTTTTAGAGTTATAAATACCAATAATTAGCCATCCAAGGAGGCTGATAAGTGACCACTATCCTTGAGAAACAACAACATTTAAAGAATTTTCTTGAAAGAAAATTTCGTACACCTATCCATTTCATCGGATCTCATAGAAGAGGATTCTCTTGAAGACAAAGTGTTGGTTGTAAATAATTCTAGATTTTTTTTCAAAAGCCCTCATTTTTATGTATCTATGGAAGTATGTGATAAATTGCTTATTTTCATTTAGTTGATATTGGGTCAATCCTTAATGTCATGCTTAAAATTTTTATAGAGGAATTCGGTTTATAGTGCTACGAGGAGAGAACCAAGAATGGTCTACACTAATTCTCAACAAATAGATACCAATGATATTAAATATTCCATGGTAGTTTTATGCGCTCATCTTGAAATCATAACAACTTATAATATCCAAGTAATGGATATGTCAGTGAGTAACTATTTGATCATCGTTGGTATAGACTCAAAAACTAGAATAGGTTGGTATATGTCAATGTATGGCACTCATATGAACCTTCCTAAAGATGGTAAGAATATTATTATTATAAGGGAAGGAATATTATCACCTAATAGGGAACCTCATCAAAAAATTCAAACTCAAACCAAACTCAAAGCGAACCCAATCATTGTCAAACCCAAACTAAACCCAAACCATGTGACATTGCATATAGTTTTCTTTCTTTTAGGGTTTTATTGGCTACTATTCAACCTTAAGTATAATGATTGGCTCCCTGGCATTTGTACCCATTTTGTACTAGCAAATTTATATTTACAGACCAGGGGAACATAATGACTAGCTATTGGTATGTTGCATACCATATGATGAGAAATTTGATAGTTGATAAACCTAAGATAGGCAAATCCAATGATCTTTTCACATTATCATACTAATCACAAAAGTATGGCATGTTTAGTTATAAAAAGAGACTTTTTAAGGAAAAATTAAACCAATAAGCCTTTAAAACATTTCATCAAGAAACCGTTATAAGTCAATGTACCATGTGACGTCAAACCCGTCACAAAGAATATATGAAGTTTCTTCGATGAATAAGGAAAAAAGTTTGAGAAAAGAAAATTACAATAAAGAGTGCAGTGCACTGAATCTAAATCTAAAGCTGTCACTGAATGTGAAGGCTATGAATGGAAAAAGAAAAGAACTGTGATTTTCGAAAGAAAAGCATTACAGAGAATGCAGCTATATTTAAGCAACATATTTCAAGTTTTGAGGATTTTCCTGGTCAAGTTGCAAGAAGTCTTTGGAAATTAAAAATTCGATCTCGTTTTTGATTGCTTTGACGTCCGGCTTGAACACGCTTTTGAGTTCATTAAAGCATTCATTTAGTAGACGCGAACAATCCAAAACTTTTCTACTCTTCATGATGCGAACAACGCAAGCTTGGATCGCAAGTTTTCTATCAGTCTCTACGCCCATTAACACCTTCTTATTCCCCACCTTTTATTCCCTACGCCCATATGATGCATTTTATGATGATATATTTGAATATATAATTTATAGTCGAGTCAGGATTATATCTTGAATGTATTAATATAGTTTATTTATTTTTAAATTGATCGTCAATACACATCAAATCAAGGGATTTACCTATTTGGAGTGAAATTTTATCATTTTATCGTTAACATAATTATATTGATAGAGCAGTCCATATATATTTATAGATGGATGGTTTTAATAGAGTATTCCATATATATTTAATAAAGTATATCAAATATTTTATTAATATACCATGAAAGAAATGGTTGACTATGGGTGACTATGGTTACATGTTTGTAAATGGTTGATATTGTTGATTTTTTTCTTTGCATGAAGAATTATTCTTTTCATCACATAGTATGATCATTTTTTCATGGCCATGATGTGAAATTTTTCATCTTGAAAAAATTGATCGCGCATAACAATCACTTTTAATAATGTATATGTGCTAGTTGACATCTAACATGCATGAGGAAGATTAGACCTCATTGATGAATGAATAGAGCTCATCAAAGAGCAATTGTGGAAGTTGCTTTCAACATGATTTATCTACCTTATTTCTAATAGCCAATGAGTCTCCCCTCTTGTCGTTGTACCCAAAAACAATTGCAAGCGAAGAATTTGTGTAGATTATAGATAACTTAACAAGTCGACTCATAAGGTTCACTTCCTATCCCCATTCATCGACCAAGTGTTGGATACCTTAGCGAGGGGGAAATATTTCTCTACCCTCAATAGATTTAGCAAATATAACCAAATTCAAATCGCTCCCGAGGATTGTGACAAAACCATGTTGATATGTCCCTTAGTGACATCTTCCTACTTTATTCCTACAACTTTCCAACAAGAAGTAATTGGAATATTTTCTTACTTCATCCATGAATATGTGGAAATTTAAGTGGACAATTTTACAACTTATGGTGATGAATTTGATGTAGCTTTGGCTAATGTACATAAATTGTTAATGAGATGTAAGGAATGCCACATAGTCGTTAATAATGAAAAAAATTAATGATGTTAGTTGACGACATCATACTTCATTTAAAGGTATAAAATTATATCTAGCAAAAATTAAGGTAGTATTGAATTCTCATCACCATAAGGTAATATCTAACATCATACTTCATCAAATTGTTGGATTTGCAATAATACTAAGAGGGGAGGTGGGTTAGATCAATATAATACAATTTTCAATTAAAAAAAAGTTGGAGGTAGAACATGGATCATAGGATATATGTGGAAACCTATCAAGGAAGAAATGAAAAACTTCTTTGGATTGATTTTTCTTTGAGGGAACCAGCCTACTCTTACAATCTTTGTAGGAACCAAAACATAGGGTACACCAATGCTCTCAATCCATCTATGTATTAGCCTACAATAAATAACAATCCCCTCTACTAATTTATAGGTACTAACCTATAGGTACTAACCTATAGGTACTAACCTATAGGAGACACCAATCCTCTCTACTACTTTGTACGCACCAACCTATAGGAAACACCAATCCCCTCTAATCGATTATCTCCAATCCTTTCTTCTTTGGTCCACTTTCCTCTTCTTCATTTTTTTGTAGTCCCCTACTTCCTCTCTCCAATCTCTAATATTTTGTCCTCCAATTCACTTTTCCCTTCTAAAGTTTTTGCAGCCACCTCATTCCCTCTCATTCATCCATAATTCATTAACCATTCCTTCACTAATGTAATTATTTTTCATTGTATCTTAAATAAAGATCCTACCAACTCTTCTCTTTGTCATTCTCTACACCTTTCAAAAATGAATGATCTTTGACTTTAGTACCATTACGATGTTATTCCCACAATAATCTTTTAAATAGAGTACAAAAATATAGTTTCTCTAATCACACATCCTTCCATGAAGGAACAATGTTACCTTAATATTGAAAGAACATCAAATATTCATTACTTGAAATGAGAAATACCTCTACAATCTATATTTTATTAATTAATTACAGTAAGAAATTGATATCAACACCATATAAAAAAAAATCACCACATTTTAATTAATTCAATTGAGACATAGGCCTGTAATTCATATCCAAATCCTTCATTTATGTAATAATCCCCTTTAATTCTTCATTTATCCAATAAATGTAAATGAATTTGACATCACAACATCCAATGAAGTTAGTTGTAGAAACATATTGATGATGTTGGGATATATGTAGATAGGAAGTTATTTGCCGTGGGAATAAATATGAGAGAAAATAATGAATACATTGGACTAACATTAGTAAATATGGTTGACACAAGATTATCTAATACATTTTATATGTCGCTTTGCATATAAAAGGTAAAAAAAATGGAACTAATTAGTGTATATCAACCACATTTAGTAATGCAGTTGTGCTAGTTGACACCCTTATCTTCAATAGGAAGGATTAGTAGACTATGGTTGACTATGGCTAAATATCTTCAAGCTATGGTTTAATATGCAGTAGCTGGATGATGGGGATTGGCTATCCATTACATGATGG
>APFE030781143.1:0-30101 GCA_000404065.3 Pinus taeda
TATTAATGAAAGAGGGGAAAAAAGGAAGGGATCAATGGGACAATAAACACTTGAAACAATCACAAAACCCTAGCATTTTACAAACATTAGCAACGGCCATATTAATCCATTCACTTGCAACTTTAAATGATAAAACCATGAAACACATCATTATTTTCACCATCCATATCATCATTCATGAATTGAGTGCCTACCTCGATAATTTAGAAAGCAAGAGGGCGATTTAATCAATTTGGAGTGGCTCTGTAGAAAACAGTCTGAGTGGTCGCGCCCTTGCTCTGAGTGGTCGCACCCTGCCTGAGTGGTCATGCCCTTGAGAAACATACACTGCAGAGGGGTTGCTGAGTGGTCACGCCCCACCCAACTAGTCGCGCACTGAGCCTGAGTGGTCGCGCCCCTGAGAATGACTCCAACCTTCTGCAAATCGCCTTTTTTTTACCCCTCAGTCGTTTTTGCAAGCTCTCAAATGCATAATGAGGCTATTTAGAGGGAAATTTACTCTTTATAGGCCCAATTTGAAAAAATTAACTTACCAAACCCACTTTCTAATGTTTTTTGTTTTGACATTCACTTTAACACTGTTTTGAGTTCACTTTGTCTTGAATTTGATCTTTTGAGTGCTTTAACTCTGTTCTTTTTGCAGGTTGACCATCTGATGGACTCTAGCGAGGAAACCAGGGTTATTGCTAGCATTTTGAAAATTTTCCTTATTTTTTGCAAATTTCACATGACCTTGGGTTTAAAAACAGGGTTTTTAAATACAAGGTATAAATGAGTTGTACCTAATGAAAAATATCAATGGAACATATTTACATACCTCCTTCCGGCTTGCTGGGGACTATTAGACCTTTGACTCATGACCTTGCAGTGATTTTGACCAAAACCTTAGACCTAGACTTGGGATTTCAAGACAAAAATAAAACAAGTGTAACACAAGCTCATTTAAATGATATGATCTGATCCAGCAAAGCCAAGAAGGGAACAAAGACCAGCTCCTCCATAAGTGTTATGGCATGCCTAACGGGATGCAAAACTGATACTGTTGAGACACCTACCTATGCACATGCAAAGAGCTTTTGATCACCGATGGAGGGCTCAAGACCGACACTAACAAATGGTTTTCCATTGTTTCTCAACAATAAATAGGCCTTCGAGCCTCATTGTAACACAGTTCAGAACAGTTCAGAGGCATGTAGCCGCCACATCTCTTCTCAGAGATAAGCTACCATCGCCCTAGCTGGTTTATTTCCATTTCTGGTTGTAAGCATATATCGGTATTTTCCATTAATGAAACGAAGCATTATTTCCGCTGCATCTTTGTGTATATGGTTATCTCTATATTTTATTGCGTTCTTGTTTAAATCCGGATCAGGTGTGAAAAGAGTGATTGACTTCTTTTATTATATTCTTTTCCACTCCTGCTGCTCTTGCTACTACCAATTCATCTTGCTTAATCCTGGCATCCTAATCTGTGAATAATATGTCTTTATGTGTCTCTTCAATTTCTTCCATATTAGCATTTATTCCTTCTTTAGATTCTTGTCATTCAGTGTAGTCAGAGATCTTAGTATTTAAGTCATTAAACTTAGTTCTCTCATCAATCGCATTATTTGTTAATTGATCATTGGTATTCAAATAAGGGGCGATATGGGACATTTGCTGGTAGAACAGATCTTGTTGTTTTGACAGAATGGCGTTTAGCACCAATGCCTCTTTGATGAACTCATAAACATTGGGGGCATGTTTATATTTCGCCATAGCCTCTTGCAACTCTTGTATTTGCAGAGATGTCTTCTTCCTAGCTTATACTATGTACTTCCATACTTTGCTGCAATTGGACTATTTGTTCTGTTGCTTGCCTGTTCACATTTTCTTTCTCAATTTCCAGCTATTGTTGAAGCTATGTTATCCTTTCTTCCCTATCCCTTAACAAAACAGATACTTCAATGGCCTTATCAATGGTGGCAGTAGCATGGCCCTGCAAATTGTGATAGCCTAGTTAAATTTTTAGTTGGATTTGAAGGAATATCCTCCTAGACTATATCCATTGGTTCATTCCCTGGTGGGATTTCAAGTGTTTCCACTCTCCTTCTCTTCCTCTGTCTTCTTATTACAACCTTACGCAATGGGTTGTATAGTACATATAGTGGAGGTATTTATGTAACCTTTAGGATGATCTCAGATATCGGAAATGTAGGTGTGCATTCTGTGAATTTGTCCCTTGCTCGTTCATTGGCTCAGACTCTGTAATTTTCTGGGTTTGCTGTGGAGTAAGATATCTTGTAGTTTCTTGGATATCAATTATTTTGGCAGTATATTGGAGGTTTATATTAAACTGGTTCCATTCCTGCTCCATATCGTTGATTTTTCCTTTATGACCGGTATCCTGAGTTATGTCACATTTGACATATTTCTCAACTAACTTTCTACTAGATCCTGTTGTAGCCTTTGTTTCTTGTGTCTTCCCTGTGTTCTAGGTTGCATTCACCTGAGATTCTATGTGATAATTTGGTCCCTCACTATTAATGGTCATACCGGGCATAGGTTTGTCAGCATTTCTTAACAAATGCAATGGGATTGTTTCAAGGCTCTGATTTCTATATTCCTGAAACATTTCGAGGTCGTAAGGATTCAAATTCACCTTCACCCAATCGAATGCTTGTTTGAATAATTCAACTGATTGTAAAAAATATTCAAATTCATGAGCTTCATGGATAAAGGGTTTGATATTTAGTGTTGTAGTAACATTTTGTGCTACCTTCTATGGGTCAAATTGCCTCTTTGGCAGAGTAGCCAACTTGAGGCTCTCTATGTTTAGTAATTATTTGTTTGCATGGTTGAAGTTTGCCAATGAAAAAGAACCACACCAGATGAGAAAAGGTGGCCATAGTGATTTTTTTCTATCTTTCAAAGTCTTGGTTAAGCCTTTTCCAACAACTTGGTGAGCTATTTCTCTGGCTAACAACTTGTCAGATACATAAAAAGGAAGTACATGTGGTTCTATTGTAGTGCTGTAAACTCTGATATATGTGAACCATCGCTTAGAAAAGTTCTTTCCTACTACAAGAAGGTCCATAGTGGCTTCCTTAGAAAATATTCGGGCCTATTTATCAAAAATCATTTGATGAAATGGTAGAATAACACCATGGCATATCTTATAAAAATGGGGTATAAAATGGGATTCCCACATTTATTTGTGATTGAGATGGATGGGGTATGGGTCTTGCAAGGTCCATTTCTAACCCATAATTGGAAACTTAGTACAGAAGCAAATAGAGTCCATGATATAAGCACTTAGATAAAATGGAGAAAGGTTTTCTGTGGAGGTGAATCTCTTTTGATGATATTCAGAAATAGTCGTAGCTAAGTTATCAGATAGGATAGTAGCCAATTCATCATATGAGAATTGATACATGCATCAATTAAAGGGACCCATTCTATAGAGAAATTGGCATTATTAGGCATTCCATACCATCTACATAACATAGACATTGCATAGTTATGGGAACTTTCTAAAGAAGCTATGGGGTACATACCCATCTTATCATATTTGAATTTTTTTTCTAAGACTCGCCACCCCTGAATCATCTTGAAGGGTTCTTTATTCTGCTTTGCGAACTTGGCCAACAATGATTTATCATATATATCCTTAGGGTCGGGAAGATGATACATTTTGCTCAAATATTAGCTTTAAATGATCCCATCAGCTCCATCTATGAATTCTTGAATTGTCTATCTTCAATATTGACATTCTCCACCACCCATCTAACCATATCCATTTATGGTAGTATCTTGGCTCTTTCTCCTTTTTTGGGAAGGAAAAAGCAAGCAATGTCTTTGAATTAAACTCCCGAGGGTTTTATTGAATCTGTTGTTGCCTTGGTAACAATAACTTTAGGATGGTCATATTCAAGTATATTATATATAACTTCCCACACCATTTCTCCTCCATCAGCATTGCAAACTGTATCAGCAAATATGGGCGACATCTCTGTAACCTGAGATTTGAAACACTTTGTTGCTTCTATTTTTGCATTACCTTCCATAATTACATCTCTTTTGAATATTCCCTTAAATTAAAGAGAGATATATCAGCATAAATAGTAGAGGGCAATTAAGGTTGAAGAGCTCTTTGAAATGACTTGAATCGTGGGAACATTTGCACGCAATTTCTATGTTAACTAGCCATGACTTGAAAACATTAACATCTCTCCTTGAGCTGCTAAAAAATAATTTGTCTGTCAATCCACTTGATATTTCATTAAAACTCAATAACTTCCCACACTTTACGCCTAATTTTCCACATCGTGACTTTCAAACATTGCAATATAGCATTGTTCGGAGATAATGCAAAATGTGATTGCGAAACATTGCAATATTGCATTTCGAAATTTTTTAAGGATAACACAATGGCATGATTTATTAAATTGAGACTTGTGAAGTGCGATTGCATATCCTTAAAGTGTCATGATCGGAAAATCACAGTGGAGACTTTATCTGATATTGCATTTCAGGATTTTCTTTAGGATTTTTATAATTGTCACATGGACAACTGCGAGATGCGATTTGCGATAAAATTTTCAAGTATGGGTTTCATTCTAAAGGTTTAGGGAAAATTGTTAGAGTTAATGCTTATTTTCAAAAGCTAAAAAATTAAAAGTGGTCCCATTTATATGTTAAATACTAACTATTCATCCCTATAAATGGGGGGGTTGTTACATAGTACGACAGATTTCTAGGAAAATCAAAGAGGATTAGATTCACTCCTACCAATCAATGATATTGTTACCATTTCCATTTCCCCTGTGCCAATTTCCACTTCCAAAACAGTAATTGTTAAATTTGGAAACTAGGGCCAAAGATCACTTTGGAAAAATCTTATGATGCAACTAATATATTTCTTGGATTTCTATTTCTAAGAGGTGAAGGATTGATCTAAATATCATCCCATTCTCACATATACAAACGAAGTTATGAATTTATTTTGATTATGGACAAATTGTCAAGGTTGACTAACCATCAAATTAACCTCCTCCAGCCTTAAACGTTGCATATAAATACGAGGTTCCTCCACCTCATTTTGGCATCACTCTCATTCATATTTCTCTCACTCATAATGATTAGGTACATATTTATGGGATTCTCTCTCTCTCTCTCTCCACATGTGCAAAGGAAGGCTTGATTTTCTAGCTGCTTTGTTGACTAGATTTGATCGAAATTTCACGAGGCCAAAATTTCAAGAGACCGAAATTTCAGGAGGTTGACTATGACCAGCTTTAACTTAGATTTTGTGAGGGAGACTTCTGTTTGGGAATGCTCCGGTTCTAGGTACAAAATCTGAGGCAGCTTGACCCCTGCATTGACGAGCGTTGATTTCCCTAGCTCTAGTTGTTGCGTTGACTTTAGTTGACCAGGTTTGACTGGTTAATTTAAGACTGTTTTGGGCTGCATTATCTTTTTTTTAGAGGCCAAGTTCACCAAGGTTGACCAAGCTATTTTCTACGTCAATTTTAGCCCTATTGACCAACATTGATTTTTTGGTTAGGGCTTTATGTTTCTGTTGTTTTGACTAATTAAATTGGGCAAGTGAATATTGTAAAGTGTACTCTCTCTTTGTTAAAGTTTTGAATAATTATAAGAAGAAATTATCAAGGGTTTCCCCACATTGGGGTTTGTCCTGGGCTGGTGCCATATCTTGTCTCCTCTTGTGTTGGATTGTCTTCTACTATTGTTGTTTATGTTCTATCTGCATTTTACTATCATGATGATGTGATTGTTGAACTGGATATTGATATTGGGCTAATAAAGATATTTAAGTAAAATTTATCTAAGCATAGAACGCATGATTTTTATCCTAAAATTAACATGGTATCAGAGGTGAGGTGAAGACAAATCCCAAGCAATAGTCAGAAGAGTAATCACTAAGAGGAGAAATCACTGATCAAAAGATTCAATGGCTTCCACATCCTACTTCAAGTCTGATGACAAGCTTCATAATAAGTTTGATTATCATGCATGGAATATGTCTCTTGATTTGACATTAGAAGAAAAATATGTGATGGATTATGTGCAGGGAAAGATTTTACAACCTCCTTCTAATGCACCGGTTGCTGCTAAAACCAGATACAAGAAAGGTGAAGTCAACGCCAAGAACATCATTAGGGATTCTATTCATAAGCATTTAATTTCTTACTTTTATTATTTGAGCACATCAAAGGATATATATGCCATGTTGCCTGGCATGTTCAAATCTAACAATGTAAATCAAATTCTTTTCCTCAAGAAAAAGTTGAAGGGTATATAGAAGGGAAAAGGTGAGGATATTCAATACTATTTCATGAGGATTACCGAGATCAAAAATGATCTTCTTTCTATTGGTGAAGCTATTTCTAACAGGGACATTACTCTGATTACCCTTGGAGGTCTTCCTCCCTTATGGCATGTGTTCAACACTACTATTCTCAATAACGACAGAATTCCAGGTTTTGAAGAATTGTTGACTAGATGTTCTCAAGAAGAAACAAGCATGATGGAATTAGGGATGCCTTTGAATATGAATAATCCTACATTCTCCGCTCGTGTGAAGAAGAAGAACAATGCAGGTTCAAATAAGCAAATTCAAGGAAGAGCGGGATTCAAAAATGGAAGGAAGGGAAGATGTTTTGTTTGCAACAAGTTTGGTCACTATGCTAGGGATCGTTCAAATAGAAGGGACACATCTCAAGATGATTATCAGAATCATTCCAGGGGCAACATCAATAATCAAATGAGTGACACGTTCAACATCAAAGGGAAAAATGCTTCTGCTGCTCAACTTGGAAATGATCAAGCCTCTAAAAGAAAAAGAAACTCCAGGTATGATGAGTCTAATGTTGTATATTATAAGCAAAGGGACTTTTATCTTATATCTTCCCTCTCTGCTACCTTTCCTCTATATACTTTGGGAAATTGGTTGATTAATAGTGGTGGCTCAAGGCACTTCGCCGGGTATAAGGAAGATCATTCAAATCTGATAGAGAAGGATACACATTTGGAAATTACCGTTGGAGACAATGCCACCTATCCCCTGAGGGGAGTTGGGAATGTTACCCTTCAATTGACTCAAGGTAACATTGTTCATCTTCAAGAAGCACTATATGTAACTGATCTAAAGAAGAATCTTGTGTCTATCACAACAATGGAAGAAAAAGGATTGAAGGTGGCATTCATTGATGGAAATATATGTGTATGGAAAATAAATTTAATAGAAGCATTTACTCATGGATTCAGGGTTGACAGTTTATATCAAGTTGGAGGAAGTCCACTGGAAGCTATGTCTTGTGACACATCTCTTCATTCCAAACTATGGCACCAAAGGTTTTCTCATCTTCACTATAAGGCTCTAACCGATGGAAGGAAGATGGTTACAAGTATGCCCAAATTCAAAATAGAGCACGAAGGTGTATGCTAGGGATGTATCAAGGGAAAACATACAAGGGGACCATTCCCCTCAAGTGATAGAAATACCACAAACATTTTGCAGTTGGTTCATTATGATCTATCTGGTGCAATTCCCATAAACTAATTGGGAGTATACTTATATTATTCAACCTTGATAGATGATTTCTCTCGCAAGACATGGATATATTTCTTGAAGAAGAAGGATGAAGTATTCTCATGGTTCCATTCTTTCAAATATTTGGTTGAAAATTAAACTAGGAAGAAAATCAAAATATCTAGGATCGATAATGGAACTAAATACGAATCAAACGAGTTCAACGGTTATTGTAGAGAAGCTGGCATAAGAGGGAGGCTACTACCGTATATACTACTGAAAATGGTGTTGCTAAAAGGAAGAACTGTTCTATCATAGAAGCCACTCGTGTCATGCTTCATGATCAAAGCCTTCCGAAGTTATTATGGGACGAAGTTAGAAACACCACCTTGTATGTTCAAAATAGGTGCCCTGATCAAGAGTTCAACCCCAAGACTCCCGAAGAAGTTTTTACTCATAAGAAACCTGATGTTTCTCACCTTAGAATTTATAGTATCCCTGTATATTTTCATGTGTCAAAAGAAAAGAGAAGAAAATTGGATGCTTCCGGGAAGAAAGGAACATTTGTGGGTTACAGTGAAATTTCTAAGGCATATAGAATCTATGTGCCCGATCAAAGAGAAGTTGAGATAATTCATGATGTCACTTTCGACAAGGATGTTTCCCTTGGGAAGATTAGTAACCTTCCTCTTCCAAGGAAGGATGAACAAGTAGATTCTGGAAAGCATGGAGAATTGTAGGATGAGAATATGCCTGATGCTGAAGGACCAATGGATCCCATTGATCCACCCGCTCATGATCCCTCCTCCTCGAAAAGGAGACCCTCATGGATTAGGGAAACTCTCAGAGATGCCGAGAGACATGTTTCACCTAGGGAGACATTTCGTGAAAGTAAGAAGCCGAATAGGTACCAAGGTTACTCAACTACTATGAGCACCATTGTTCAATTTGAACCTTGCATATTCGAAGAAGCTACCAAACACTAGGTTTTGAAGGATGCAATGAATGAAGAATATGAGTCAAATTTGAAGAATGATGTATGGGATTTCGTCCCTAGATCCAAGGACAAATCCATTGTCACCTTGAAATGGCTCTTCAAAATCAATTATGGAGTTGATGGAAGTACTGAAAAGTTCAAGGCTAGATTCATTACTGCAGGCTTCTCTCAAAAGGGAGGTGTGTATTATGATGAGATATATGAACCAGTTGCTTGCTACACCACCATCCATTTGATTATACCCCTTGTTGCCTTGCAAGGATGGAATCTTCATCAGATGGATGTCAAGATTGCCTTCTTGCATGTTTCACTTAAGGAGGAAGTCTATGTAGAACAACCTGAGGGGTTTAAAGTTCAAGATTTTTAGTCACATGTATGTAGGTTGAAGAAATCCCTCTATGGTTTGAAGCAAGCACCTCGGGCTTGGTGTGAGAGGATCGATAGCTATCTAATGAAGCTTGGATTTATGAGAAGTGAAGTTGATCTGAAACTTTATCTTAAGGTTGAGAATGATAGACTTCTCATCTCGGTACTCTATGTGGACGATCTCTTTATGACAAGTGAGGACCCTATTATTCATCAATGTAAGAGGGAGTTGGCTTGTGAATTCAAGATGAGGGATGTATGACTGATGCATTACTTCCTAGGGTTGGAGGTCTTGCAAAATCTACGTGAGATTTTCCTTTCTCAAGGAAAATATATTGTGAAGATTCTTGAAATATTTGAGATGGTGGACTGCAATTTCGTGACTACTCCGATGTAACTTAACTTCAAGAAGTTATTCAGAAGTGCTACTAGGCCCAATTTGGGAAATCCTTCTAATTATTTTCAACTCATGGGGGGGTTGTTGTTCTTGGTGAACTGATCTAAAATCGAGGGATTAGTAATGTTATGCTAATTCCCCATTCAGAATAAAACCCAATATGCTTATCATTTTCTTATAAAGTTCTCAAGGATTCACTATTTTCTTAATTAACTAATTCCCATGAGAGTTTCTTATGTAAATGTTATAAACAATTTAACATAAAACATATGCTGAACAACAACAAAGAACATCAAAATACAACACACAATAGAAAGATTTGATGAGGAGTTCACCCCTCTTGGGCTACGTCTCCTTGGTCTAGCTTGCAATTCTTGAGCCTCACTGTTATGCTCAAAAGTACAACAAAAGTGTGTTTAAAATACTCAATTGCCTCTTAAACCTATCTCAATGAGTTAAAAATAGCCAAAACTGCTAGAATTGACTCGTTTTTCAACAAATTTGGATAAGAACTCAAGAAGTTATGACTTCTCCTTTTTTCCCACTATTCGTTCCACAATTTTCTCCACATTCAGCACGATCCTACAAATTAGCCCCAAAAACCACCAACTGAGTGAGAATTTTGCCACATGATGGAAGATAACCTATCAATCAAGTCTTATCACAAATCACAATCGGTGAGCACTATAGGCTTATGGCCTGTGAATAAAATGGGTGATTTTCGATTGCAATATTGGTTGACCCGATGACACTATAAAATGGAACCGATAAATATATCACATCTGGGAAATTATCACAATCGACAGAGATGGTCGATCATAAAGGTGTAGCACTTTCCCTATTGTGAAATGAGATTTCGATATCACATCGCAACCCAAACTCACCAAGGTCTGATTACTGTAATTTTCCTCCCCTCGTCGATATGCAATTGTGATTTATTGCATCACATCCCTTACCTTCTCGGAGGACAATTATGTATCACCTTTTTTCCTGCGACTTGTGATTTGTGATATGTGGGGGCCAATGGTGACCTGACACTTGGTGCCTTCTCATTCACTGAAGGTCCTTGCACGTCATCCAATCCTGCCATGTAAGCAAGTCAAACCTGAACATTGACTTGCTATAACCTTTGCATACGAGCTCAGATTCGAGTGTCATTTGTACCATTGGAATTAGAATGACGAGGTCTTCGATATGGAGCTATGTTTAACAAAATTCTAAAAATTTTATTTTTGAACATAAACATGAGCACTTGATCACTCCTCTCCACTGGAATCTTTTTGACCCCAAAATATTATATTCAGTTATTGAACAGATGAGGGTATTGTTCCCCCACCTTCCCCTCTTCAATGCATTTGGCCTTTGATGGATTTGTATCTTTGAGACGCACTTGAAGATAAACATTTCCCCACTTTGATGACCTCGTTCTTTTATCAAGTATGTTGTCTTGCTAAAGATCGTCAAGAAATTTTGGAGAAAAATATTCAATTGATGGAATATATACACTTTCTCCTTGATATTGCATCAGAGAGGCTCATACAATCTCAAATTTTCAACATTAACATTGGAATAAATTTTCATATATGAAGGAAAATCATGCTTGAAAGCATTATTACCAATCTTTTCCAAAATTTTAAATGGACCATGACAAATTGGTTTCATCTTTTTACCTTCACATTGAAGCCTTTCCTTTTTAATGTAAATCCAAACTTCATCACCTACTTGAAAATGATAAGCCACACGATGCTTATCATGCTTTGCCTTCTACTTGCCTTGACTCTTTTCTAGTTGTTCTTGAACTATTTGGTGAATCAACTGAATTTTCGCAATGAAGTTATTTTCTTTATCTATGTCGCTATGTCCATCTACAACTACATCTTTCTTAAAGATGAAATCCAAAGGTGATTTAGGAAAATAACCAAGGCATACCTCAAAAGGTGAAGTTAGAGTAGAAAATTGTTTTGCTCGGTTGTAAGCAGGTTGAATATAATGCAATTGTTCATCCCACAACTTAAGATATTTGCTGCAATATCCTCTTAGAAAATGAATAACTATCATGTTAACCACTTTAGTTTGATGATCTGTTTGTGGATGGAAGTTTGTACTTTTCTTCAACTTGGTGTCCATCAAGTTCCATAAATTTGACCAAAAATTCCCAACAAATCAGGAATCACGATCACTTACAATTGAAGTAGGTAATCCAAAATGAACCCATACATTTTGAAGAAACGTTGAGCTATTTGTTCAACTATAATTTATTTTTTACAAGGCATTAATATGCACATCTTGTTGAACCTATCCACAACTACGTACAGATAATAATGACCTTTTCTTGATAAAGGAAGACCTCCTACAAAATCCATAGAAACACTCTCCCATGGATGTGAAGGCACTTGAAGTGGTGTGTACAATCCTAATTTCATTTTACTAGGCTTACTCACTACACACAATGAACAAACTCGTAGAAAATGTGACAAACTTTCAAGCATACGAGGCGAGTAAAAATACCTCTGAATATTTGCTATTGTTTAACTTACACCAAAATGTCCAACAATAAGAGAAGTGTGTGCTTCCCTTGTGACATTTACTCTCTCTCCCTATGGAACACAAATTTTTCCTAAATGATACAAGAAATTATCATGTACATGGTAGTCTAATTCCTCAACTTGGTGGCCTTGACTCAAGTTTAAATATACCTCTTGAAAGTCAGCATCATGTGTGTATTGTTCAACATAACTTTTAGGTGAAACAAAATATTTCTTGAGTAAAATGGCGACATTAACAACTGATCTAGAAATCATATCAACAATTTTGTTATAAATACCTTTCTTCTACTTGATAACCAAGTGGAATTTCTGTAAGAATCCCATCGAATGAAATTGCCTTGATTTCTGCAATTTTGTTTGAGATTGTAGATATTGCAAAGGTTGATGATGGGCGTGAATGATGGTTTCTTTTCCCATTAAGTAATGATTCCATTTATTCATACATTGCACCAATGTGTAAAGCTCTTTATCATATGTAGGATAGTTAATAACAACACCATTAAAAATATTAGAATGAAATGAAATGGGCTTACCATGCTATAAAAGAACTGCACCCATGGTATAGTCACTTGCATATGTTTGTATTTCAAATCCAACAATGCTAAAACTGGACCTGAGCTGATATTTTATTTTAATGCATCAAATTCTTTTTATTGTTTGCCTCCCCGTTGGAAGAGAACCTTCACACTGGTCAAAGCATGTAGTGGAGCTACTATGGAAGAGAAATTGGCAATGAACTTCATCCAATATTGTGCTGCTCCCAGAAAAATCCTTCCTTCTGTGACTGATTTGGGTTTTGGCCAATTCACAATGACCAAAACTTTAGAGGGGTCAATATTTAGGTCACCTACTCCAAATATATGGCCCAAATACACTAAGTTTGTTTTCCCGAATTCACATTTAGACATCTTCAAAAATAATTTTTTTTTTTCAAGAGATCAAACACTTTCCTCACATGCTTGACATGCTCTTCTCGTGACTTGTTGAATATCAAAATATCATATAATTAGACAATTACAAACTCATCAAGGAAGGATCTTAAAACATCACTCTACTAGAAAATTACATATTATAGAGAAATGAAACAAATAAAATATATTGCAGAAATATAGCCATATAAAACAAGAGCAACACAGATATACGTGGTTCACCCAATTTGGGCTGTGTCCACCTAGAAACAAAAATTCCTTCCTTTTATATTATCCAGTAAACTGAAGAGATACAATCTACAATAGATCTTTTGTAATTCCCTCTTTGCTCTCATGCAATCTCCTCTGTCTTTTTCACTCATAATACAAATCTGCATAGATGGAATACAATTCCCTCATATATAGCGAGGGGTTTCAGTCTAGGAAAAAAAACCCTAAATTAGACATAACTTCTACCGTCATATCTACGCCTAATGAATGACCCAGATTGACTATGAAATTACAACATTTTACATGGAAAATTTACATCTATTTTTAGCTTCAAGGGCGTTGCCCTCGATCCCAGCCAGGGGGAGGGGCTTCCAAAGACAGCAGTCAAACCCTCCCCCCCCAAGTGGACCACCTTTGCAACACAAATATTACGGGAGGCGTTACCCCCACATTACGATTTGGTGTCAAATGTGGTTATACCTCTGAATCAAGAAGATAATCAGGCTCCACACCTAATAATCTCCCACTTGTAGACTAACTATAGAAACTCCACCGCTGCTTCATTTGTAAGACATTGACTCCACATTGGACTTGGTTGTTTCTTGTCTTCATCATCATACTTGAAGGCTAATTCAAACCAAGAAAAATCTTAGTTTCTCCCTGGTCATAACTTTTGTTAACATATCTGTAAGATTCTAGCTAGTGTGTACCTTTTCTAGCTTCAATTGTCCATCTTCCAACACTAACCATATGAAATGATACTTGAGTTGTATATGTTTTGTCTTGGAATGAAATGCAAATTTCTTTGCAAGATGTATGACACTCTCGTTGTCACTGTATAACCTTTCTAACTGTTGCTTCTTACCAAATTCATCCAGAAACCTTTGTAACCAAATCATTTCTTTACTAGCCTCTGTAGTAGCAACATACTCTGCTTCCGTTGCTAAGAGTGCAGCAACACTTTGCAGTTTTGAAACCTAACTGACAGTTGTTCCACCTACAATAAACACATACCCTGTTGTGCTCCTCCTGTTATCTCAATCACCTACCATATCTGCATCAACATATCCATGTAGAGAAATGTTTCAACCACCAAATCATAATGCTTGATTTGTGGTACCTCTCAAATACCTGATAATCCACTTCATCACCATCCAATGTTCTTTTCCTTGATTTTTCATGTACCTGCTTACAACTCCCACTACATGTGCAATATCAGGCCTTATGTAGACCATTCCATAAATTAAGCTTCCAGCTGCTGATAGATATGGCACTTTAGACATATAATCCATTTCTTTCCGAGTCTCGGGACACATCTCCTTACTTAGTTTGAAATGGGTAGCCAAAGGTATACTAACTGGTTTTACATTCTGCATATTAAATCTTTTCAACATCTTTTCTATGTACTCACTTTAAGATAATGTTAATTTTCGATTCTTCCTGTCTCTAGTTATTCTCATACGAAGGACTTGTTTTGCAACACCCAAATCCTTCATTGCAAATGAGTTTGCCAATTTTCTTTTCAGCACATTTATTTCCTACATGTTAGAACCTGCGACAAACATGTCATCTACATACAACAATAATATAATATAGATGCCATCATTTTTCCTTTTGAGATAAACACAATGATCAGAGTGACATCTAGTATAACCTTGTTCATGCATAGACCTATCAAAGTTTAGATACCACTACCTTGGAGCCTATTTTAAGCCATACAAGCTCTTATTCAACCAACACACTAGTTTATCCTTCCCTTTTACATCATATCCTTATGGTTGTTGCATATATATACCTTCCTCCAAATCCCCATCGAAAAAGGTTGTCTTTACATCTAACTGCTCAAGATGCAAACCTTCAGCTACTACTAGAATTAAAATATTTTTTATTGAAGTAATTTTAGCAACACGGGAAAATATCTCATAAAAATCTATACCCTTTTTCTGTGCCAACCCCTTCACCACAAGTCTTTCTTTATACATTTTTCTACCTCCATCTTCTTCCTTCAACCTGTAAACCCATTTATTCTACAATGTTGTTTTACCTACAGGCAACCTGACTAAGTCACAAGTCTGGTTATGTGCTAAGGAGTCCATCTCTTCTTTCATGGCTTGCTCCCACTTCTTCCTAGTTTATACCTACATTGCTTCTTCATAATATTTTTGTTCACCAGAATCAGTCAACAATACATAATATAATGTAGGAGAGTATCATTTAGGGGGTCTTCTAACACCACTTTCAGGTGTTAGAGATGCTTTTCGCTGTTGTGGTGGTTGTATTTGTTCTTGCTATTGATCATTATGATTTTCAGGCACCTTCACTTTATCTATGATCTCATCAAGCACTGTGTATTCTCTGTTTTCTTTTTCTTGTCTTTTTTCTACAATTGATCCTGATACAAAACCTTTTCATTGAATGTGACATCTCTACACCTAATGATTTTGTGCTTTTCATAATCATAAAAGTGATAACCAAGATCATTAACACCATATCCAATAAAGGTACATTTCTTTGATTTTGCCTCAAGCTTTGTTCTAGTTTCATTATTAATGTGGAAAAACGCTTCACAACCAAAAATATTTAAAAATGAATAGTTTACCTTGTTATCTGTCCATGCCTCCTCTAGAATACCACCATCGAAGGAACTTGAAGGCGCTCTGCTTATTAGATAAACAACAGTATCTATATAGAGTTTGACCAAAATTGTAAAGGAAATCCTGTATGAAATCTCATGCACCTTGCATGCTCCATGATTGTCCTATTCACCCTTTCTAACACACCATTTCCTTGTGGTGTTCCTGGAACTGTCTTCTCTCTACGAATTCCATTCTCTGAAAAGTACCTATCAAACTATTTGCTAGAATATTCACCTCCATTATCTGATCTAAGACACTTCAACATTTTTCCTGTCTCATTTTCAACCAAATCTTTCCATTTCTTAAAAGTATCAAATACATCAGATTTATTTCAAATAAAATAAATCCATGTTTTTCTGGTTGCATCATCAATAAAAGTAACATAATAGTGAGAGCCACAAAATATGATACCTGAGTAGGTCCCCATACATTTTTATGCACAAGTTCTAATTTTTCGCTCTTCTTTTATTTCCCAACTTTGAGGAATCTGACTCTCTTTTGTTTTCCATAAACACAATTCTCACAGAATTTTAAATCAACATCCTTCAAACCTAGCAACAAATTTCTTGAGTGAATAATCTACATCCCCTTCTCACTTATGTGCCCAAACCGATCATGCCACAATGTTGTATCTTCTCCTGTATAGGTTAAAGAATTAAGAGAATTAGAAATACCATTGCATAAATACAATGTACCAACTATTTCTCCTTTCATTATTATCAGGGCTCCTTTAATGACCTTCCAAATTTTATCTATAAAAGTATTTACATAGCTTTCACCTCCCAACTGCCCTGTTGAAATTAGATTTTTTTTCAGATGTAGAAAATGCCTTACCTCCTTCAATAACCATTGTTTTTCATTTTGTTTTTTTATGAAAATTGTGCCCATCCCAATGATTCTACAGGGTTTATCATCACCCAATTGAACCTGTTCAAAATCTCCTTGAACATAGTCATGAAAATGTTTCCTATTAGGTGGGGCATGGAATGAGGCCCCTGAATCTACCACTGAGGCATTAATAATATTTTTTAATGAACGAATCCAAGCATCTTGCAACACATCACCTGTCACATTCTCTTCATGATTATTTTCTTGTGGCGCATCTCCTTTTCCCTTTTGAGACTTGCAGTCTTTCTTAAAGTGTCCTTTGTTCCCACATTTCTAGCACACTCTCCCCAATCTGGACTTGGATATGCATTTCCTTGACTTACTGCAATATCCTGGGCTCTTTCCTCTTTCCATTTTTCTTCCCCTAGTCTCTGCAGTCAAAGCATTACCTGATGTCTCATTGGAGATTTTTTGTCGCATTTCCTCGCTAAGGATTGCACCGACAACATCATCAAACTTTAAAATACTAGATCTAGAGATAGAATTACTAATGGCCATAACTAAACCATTCCAACTTTCTAGAAATGGACACGGAAATAATAGAGCCCTAACTTCATCATCAAAAGTCACCCCTAGAGAACTTAACTGATTGGTACCTGTATTAAATTCATTTAAATGATCAGCAACAGATCCACCTTTTGACATCTTCATATTAAATAAACACTTCATAAGAAATACCTTATTTGAGGCCAAGGGTTTTCATATAGTTTGGACAATGCCGACATTAAACAACCTATTGCCATTTCCTTTGAAATATTAAAGACTATCGACACCACTAGGCACAACGGTATTGTTCCAATTGCCTTTCTGTTGACAATATCCCATTCTGTGTCTGTCATACTCGTCGGCTTCTTTATCTTTACGCTCAATGGTTGGTACAGATATTTCTCATACAAATAATCTTCCATCTGCATCTTCCATAGCTCGTATTTTTGGCCATTAAAGTTTTTGACCCTAAACCTATTATCTTCTACCATTGCTCCCACTCGAACTAGGAACCCTTCTCTCCTACAATTTTATCAGCCAAATAAACCTTTGGCTCTGATACCAGTTGTTAGAAAATTATATATTACATAGCAATGGAACACATAAAATATCTTGCAGAAATATAAACACATAAAACACATCAAACAAGAGAGACATAGATATATGTGGTTCACCCAATTTGGGTTATGTCCATGGAGAAACATCCATTCCTTCCTTTTATATTATCCAAGAAACTAAAAAGATACAACCTACAACAAATCCGTTGTGCCTCCCTCTTCACTCTCACACAATCTCCTCTCTCTTTTGCACTCATAATATAGATCTACATAGATGCAATACAGTTCTCTCATATATAGTGAGGGTTTGCATTCTAGGGAAAAAAACCCTAAATTAAACATAACATCTATCGTCAGATCTTCACCTAATGGATGGCTTAGATTGACTACAAAATTACAACATTTTACAAGGCACTTTTACATCTATCTTTAGCTTCAGGGGTGCTACCCCCGATCCCTCGACAGGGGGGTGCTCCCAAAGATTGCAGTTGCCCTCCCTGGACCCCCCCTGTAGCACAAATATTACGGGTGGCATTGCCACCACATTAAAACCTAGGGTCCAATGCGATGATACCTCTGAATAAAGCAGATAATCAGTCTCCACACCCAACACATTCATAACTCTCATGAGTGTAGATGGAGTGTTGCAAAGACCGAAAGGCATAACTGGCCACTCAAACAATCCCAATTTGGTTTTAAAAGCAGTGTTCCAAATATCCTCCTCAACTATTTTAGCTTGATGATATCCACTTCTCAAGTCTAATTTAGTGAAATATATTTCATTCTTCAATTGATCTAGCAATTCATCTTTTCTAGGGAGTGGGTATCAATTCTTTATGGTGATTTTATTCAAAGCTCGATAATCTACACACGTGTTAGGTTCGATCTTTCTTAGGTACCAAAACAATTGTTGAACCACATGGCGAAGTAGAGGGACAAATTACACGTTTATCTAACAATTCCTGGACTTGTTTCTTAACTCTTAAACTTTCGAGAATTAACATTCAACACATACCAATATTTGGGAGTGGACAGTCTTGCTATAGCTGAATTTCGTGTTGAATTCCATTTTTTGGTGGCAATCCCTTTGGTTCTTGAAACGCATCTCCATATTGATTGACCACATCAAACAATTTAGCTTTCAGCTTCATGTCATAGGCTGCAAAGGATTCACACTCAGTTTCATTCTTCTGCTTGACCATAAGGAGCATGAGATCCTTGCTGGAATTGATGAGTTTCTTCATTTGCCCTACACTTGCTAAAGACATATTTAGATTTATATGATGTGATCTCACAATATGCTCCACTGCATATTTGAACAAATGATATTTGTTCTCTTCTATATGGAAAATGGCTTTCCGGACATACAAACACGAGCTTCCCAACACAATTCTAGAAATATTGAGTGGCACTACATCTAATTTGACTTCATCAATGAAATTGGAAATGATAGCAAACCTGAAAATGCATTTTCTTGCGACCTGAAGATTTTCATCCTTGGCTATCCAACCTAATGGATATGGTTTATGATGAGGAATGGTTTCCAAATTCAACTTCTTGACCAAGTCTATAGAAATTAAATTTTGCTAGGATCCACTGTCAAACAATGTATCAATATTGGTGTGTTTGGAAATAAGTCTCATATGGAACAACTCAATTTTGATTTCTTCATTTGAAGCATTCTTGGAGTTATTTGTTGCATTGGTGCTTGCCACGACTTCATCTTTTCTTGTTGTTGCCATGACGTTTCCTTTAGTGACTGTGGCTGCAATATTTGTTTCATCACCTGAGTCGGAATCCAAGTCTTGTTGTACAACAATGTTTGTCTTCTATTTCCCTTTATTGTTAAATTTCTTTGGTCTTAATTTAGGATGAAGCTTTGAGCAATGCTCTTCATCGTGGCCCTCTTTGGAACAATTCCTGCACATTGGTTTCTCACCTTCTTTCTTAACAGAAGCATTTTTCTTGTTCTTTCCTTTAGATTTATTTCATTTTTCACCCTCTGCACCAGCTTCTTCATCATATTCTTCTTGAAAGGATGTACTTAATTGCTATGAACACCATTGTTCAATTTGAGCCTTGCACAATCAAAGAAGATGCCAAACACAAGGTTTGGAAGGGTGCATTGAACGAATAATATGAGTCAAATATGAAGAATGATGTCTAGTATGTGGTCCCTAGACCCAAGGATAAATCCGTTCTCACCTAGAAATGGCTCTTCCAAATCAAGCATGGAGGTGATGGAAGTGATGAAAAGTTCAAGGCCAAATTCATTTCTCGAGGCTTCTCTCAAAAGGAGGGTGTATACTATGATGCGATATTTGCACCGGTTTCCTTCTACACCACCAACCATTTGATTATAACCCTTGCTACCTTGCAAGGATGGAATCTTCATCAGATGGATGTCAATACTATCTCCTTGCATGGTTCACTTAAGGAGGAATTCTATGTAGAACAAATTGAGGGGTTCAAAGTTAAAGTGAAGCAAGCACCTTGGGCTTGGTATGAGAGGATCTCTAGCTATCTAAAGAAGTTGGGATTTACGAGAAGTGAATTTGATATGAACCTTTATTTTAAGCTTGAGAATGATATACCTCTCATCTTGGTACTTTATGTGGACGATCTCCTTTTGATAGGTGCATACCCTCTTATCCATCAATGTAAGAGGGATTTGGCTTCTTAATTCAAGATGAAGGACGTATGGCTGATGCATTACTTCCTAGGATTGGAGGTCTTGCAAAATCCACGTGAGATTTTCCTTTCTCAAGGAAAATATTTTGTGAAGATTCTTGAAAGATTTGGGATGGTGAACTTCCAGTCCATGACTAGCCTGAGGTAACTTAACTTCAATAAGTTATGCAGAAGTGCTATTGGGGCCAATTTGGGAAATAATCTTGAGTATCATCAACTCATGGGGGGCTTGATGTTCTTGGTGAACTCCCATCCAGACATATGTTTTACAGTGAATACATTGAGCTAGTTTATGGTCGAGCCTCATCACATATATTGGATCATTGTCGAGAATCTCTTGAGATATCTTCTAGGAATAATCACTTATGGACTGAGATACACTCACGAGAATGTGAGGCTCCATGGTTACTCTGATGCAGACTGGGATGACACTGTGGTGGATTGTAAAGCAACATCTGGATGTTGCTTCTCTCTAGATTCTTCTTCGATATCATCGATGAGTACGAAGCATAATTCTTTTGCCTTGAGCACCATTGAGGTTGAATATATTGCTGCTAGTTTTGCCTCCTGTGAAGTTGTTTTTTTTAGGAAGCTCTTTAATGAATTGTTTGGACATGTGATGGATACCACCATGATCTTCTGAAACAATCAAAGATTTGTCTTTCAGAGAATATTGTGTTTCATGACCACTCCAAGCATATAGATATCAGGTACCACTATATCTAGGATATGGTACAACGAGGAGAAATAAGGCTCCAAAACATTAGGACTAATGATCAAGTCATTGATTTTCTTATGAAGGCCTTGGGAAAGGTCAAATTCTTGACCTTTCATTAATGACTTGAAGTCATGGAGAGACCATCTTATGAGGTTCCTATATGAGATGGATGTTGAGATCTAGGAGCTCTGGCGGGCTTGGGGTACTTCTTGGAGCGATGATTGACCATTGGGTTAGTGGGTAACCCTCCCCTATTGTTGCGCGATGTATAGAGTGAGTGGTTCACCTTCCCCTATGATACCCCATGGTGGCATATGCATAGGATGAGTGGTTCACCTTATCTTATGGCATGTGAGTAGGATGAGTGGTTCACTTTCTCCCGTTGGCACATCCTACCCATGTAGTTTAAGACTCATGGGGAAGTACCTATCATTTAGCCAATGAGTACAGAAATGAGGAAAAGGATGATATTACTACTGATGGACACATAGTTTACTACCGTACTCCCTATGCTAAGATGTTGATATTGATCTTGAATCAATGGAAACTGACTTCGGGTCAGTTAAGAGTGGTATGAAACACTCCCTATTATTGGAGACTGACTTCAAGCTAGTGGAGAATGATATGATACATTCTCAATCATTTATTCTTTCTTCATGGTTCAACAGAGAAGATAAGTGACAAGGATGGCACAGATTGTTAAACAATTTTGGAGCTGATTATCTCCCTAGTTGAGAGGGAGTGATAAATTTGGCAACTAGGCCAAACATCACTTTGGACAAATCTTGTGAGGCAGCTGATATTTTTCTTTGATTCCTCTTTTCGAGAGGTGTAGGATTGATCAAAATATCATCCCATTCTGACATGTAAAAATGAAGTTATGATTTTATTTTGATTATGGACAAATTGTCAAGGTCAGCCAACCATCAAATTAGCCTCCCCCAGCCTTCAACGTTGCATAAAAATACAAGGTGCCTCCTCCTCATTTTGGCATCACGCTCATTCATCTTTCTCTCTCTCATCTTGATTGGGTACAAATTTCTGGGTTCTTTCTCTCTCTCCACATGTGCGAAGGAAGGTCTGATTTTCTAGTCGCTGTGTTGATCAAATTTGACCGTAATTTTAGGGGACCGAAATTTCAGGAGACCGAAATTTCAGGATATTGAAATTGCAGGAGGCTGATTTTGACCAGCGCTGACATCAATTTTGTGACAGAGACTTTTGTTTGGGCAGGCCATAGTTCTTGGCACAAAAACCAAGGCAATTTGGCCCCTGCGTTGACCAATGTTGACTGCCCTAGTTTTGGTTGCTATGTTGCCTTTAGTTGACCAGGTTTGACTGGTTAATTTCAGACTGTTTTGAGCTGCATTAGCTTGTCGTTGGAGGTTGAGTTGACCAAGGTTGACTGAGATGTTTTGGAGGTCAATTTCAGCCTTGTTGACCAACGTTGACAATTTGGTTAGGGATTTCTTTTTTTGTTGTTTTGAGTGATCAAATTAGGCAAGTGAATATTGTAAATTGTACTCTCTCTGGTGAAAATTTGAAGAATTATAAGGAGAATTGATCAAGGGTTTCCTCACATTGGGGTTTGTCCCTGGCTAGTGCCATATGTCATGTCCTCTTGAGTTGGCTTGTCTCCTACTATTGTTGTTTATGTTCTATCTTCATTTTACTATCATGATGATGTGATTGTTGAACTGGATATTGATATTGGGCTAATAAAGGAATTGGATTAAAATTGATCTAAGCATAGAACATACCATTGTTATCCTAAAATTAACAGTAATAGGTGGAGACCTCACCAGGTCTTTTCTTTAGACTCTAAGTCTGATTATGGATTTGGCCAACCATCTCAAGAATGCCCATATGACAACATCTTGCCTTCTTCAACATTGTCATGTTTGAGGAAATCAAATTTACTCCTCCTCTTCTCCCTTTATGAGATGCCTCAACTTTCCCTCATACCCTCTTGGCTTCTTTTCCCCAATTGAGATAAGTAATTATCTCTATCTATAAGGTAAGGGAAACTTTCACTAGTGACTTTTCCCTATCAATTGCCTCGCTGGCCATAACCAATTTTAAATAAAATCAAAATGAACATTAAACATTAAATTTCCCACAGCTCACTGAGTTACCATGGTAAAAGTAAATTAACTATTTACTTTTCACTAACGGGTGTTACAGTATATCTATAAAAGGAGTAGACATGTTTTGTTAAATTCACAGAAATTCCTAGCTCTAACTCCATTATCATTATACAAAATATGTCTTATTGAGTTCTTTCCGTGTCCCTAATGTCTTGTTTGGTTCTGTTTTAGATAGACTAAAAGAGTGAGTGGAGTGAGCATTGAATTGACCCTCGATGGTGAAGATCCTATTCATTCCTCCCAATCATTAGAAATAAATCAATTTTTTCAATCTATAATATAATAATTATGAATATAAATAATCATATTAATTTACATATTAAAATGGATCTTAATATATAATTTAAATTAATGAAGTTTTTATGTCTTTTTAATTTTAATTGATTGATTATCTTTTCTAATTTAATTTTATATTTAGTGGTTTAACATGAACGTCTTCAGTATAATAAGTTGTAGAGTCTCTCTTGATGGCACAACACAATTTAATATTTAATTAAATTTTAATAAAGAGAAATTATCATTTCACTGTATTAGATTAAAAAAAACAAAAAAAATAAATGTCCATTTTTCCTTATTATAACAATAAAACAAAGCATACTTATGTTGATAGACAAGTCTATTTTTTGAATAGGATTTTCACAATTTGTTTTTAATTTTCAATAATTGCACTGAGAGGTGTATTCCATAGCCCAGTATGTAGGTGATGTGTAGGTGATGTGTGAGTATGTCATGTCTCCAACAAAATAACAATAATTTATGTCGGCCCAAAACAAAAATGAAAAGAACCATATAGATTAAAAAAAACTACAATACAATTCAATACAAAGAATCCAAAATTGTGCTCCAAAATCTTTTAATACTTCTGTTAAATGAATATTTGTAAAATGAATCTTTAAAAGAAAAAACTATATTGCATGGATATATTAAAATCTTTAGTGATATAACTATTTCAACTTTAAAGTTGTAATATTTGAAAATATTAATTTTGTTATGATGCCATGTAAAAAACATCTGATATTAATATTAAAATATTAAGCCTACCAAGAGGTGCTCTCTATAGCCTAATATAGGGTAAATGTGTAGGTTTAATGTAAGAATGTAAACATTTTTACATGTCAGTTCAATACATTATATTTATATTAATATGTTCAATTTATAAGACTTAAAGGAATTGTAAACACTTAGATGTCGACTAAATTAAATAATAATAAAATGTTGAAAGTAATATAGAGCCCAATATGAGAGATGTTGTAGTGTACTTTAAAAGATAAAAGAATAAAAATAATAAAATTTAAATTTTAAAATATTAAGCCTACCAAGAGGTGCTCTCTATAGCCTAATATAGGGTAAATGTGTAGGTTTAATGTAAGAATGTAAACATTTTTACATGTCAGTTCAATACATTATATTTATATTAATATGTTCAATTTATAAGACTTAAAGGAATTGTAAACACTTAGATGTCGACTAAATTAAATAATAATAAAATGTTGAAAGTAATATAGAGCCCAATATGAGAGATGTTGTAGTGTACTTTAAAAGATAAAAGAATAAAAATAATAAAATTTAATTTGTTACATTGTATTTTTTTTATTAAGAAAATTTTAATAAACCTTTTAGATGAAAGAAAATTATAATATAAATATCACACTAAAATATCTAATATATAAGTAGTACCTATAATCTATTTTCTTTTATAAATTAAAATAATGAGTCCACAACCATATTTAATTTTAATTAATATACACAAACCAATTTTACTACTTGCAATAAACTTACAATATAACAATATTTTTAACCATAGATAGTCATGCCCACTTTATCATAGATATTATTAACTTGTAAATAGTCTTTGTGAAAATACAATTGGCCAATACCACAACTCATCAACAACACATGCCCAAAAACCATCTTTCATTTCACAATGAGAATATTTTATAATTACTTTTGAGATATATCTAAACCCTCTATCACATTAAAATATATAAATTAAAATAATAATTGTGTAACCATATTTAAATTCCATTAATAAGCACATAAAAACTTAACACTTACAATATAACAAGAATTTTAACCATAGATATTCAGCCTAAATATGCTTTGTTAGAATACCATGGCTCATCAAACAAGAAAATTGGAGGAGAATTGTAAAGAGATGACTCACAAAACTATTCATATTCTTCACACAAAATCCAAATTACAAGCCACATAAATAGTGGTCATGGGATCCAACAATTTCTAAGACAAGAGAATATTGTTGAGAAAATATCTCAATAGACTCTAACCACTAGAAAACAAAATTTGCCTACATTCTAATATAAGAATTATTCTAAGTGCCCCTTTTAATGTTTACATTTACACCATTACAAAGATTAATACAAAAAGGACTATTCTTCCTCGACACTTATCCCCACTTTGAAGTCTTCGTATGATGCTCTTTTCACCACCACAATTTTTAAGCTTCCATTCAACTCATTTAAGACATAATCACCTTTAACCATCTTTGATGAACTTTGTATAAATGGCACTTCTCGATTTCCTGAAGGATAATCTCAATACTGGACTGTATCCAATAGTCAATTATGCAACTTGCCTTTCTACACACATGGATCTCATGACATAACCTATATTTGATGCTTCTGAAGCATGAAGAACAATAATATCCATCAGTATATAACAAATTCACATAGTTAACTTAGCAATATGTTCTCTCGGTACCGAAGAACCTCGAGAACCACTAATTTAATTATATTCCATTTTTTTTTTGTAAGTCAATATTCTATTAATTTTGGAGAAAGGAGTACATAGATATGTCATCAGAGCAGGGTGTCTCACCCCAACTAGATTTGTTGACTAGAAAGTTCACCTATGACAATAATACAAAAGGGTCTCTAAAGGTAGAAACTAGAATCGACTAGACCATAGGCACCAAAACACAACCAAAACAAAAAATACTTCATAAAACATACTAGCCACCCAAAGTAATGGATGTAGTGTCGTCCGAGGCAATTCTAGCAGGTAGTGGAGGGCAAAAGTTGCACTTGACATGCCCTTCGAAGTGTGTCATCTAGGTCTCCATCTTTTCAACTTCTCTGAGAGAAGATCTTGACCTCTCCACATCACAACTACACGCTGCCTGAGTGGACTCTGGAAGTAGTGAAGCCGCCCCAAGATTGCCATCTGTAACACATGTTATTCTCTCTAGATGCATTCAACAACATCCATTCGATTCATTAGATTAACAATGAGGTCTCAGCAGGTTTCCCCATAGCACTATAGGTGGACTTGCCCATCTTGGGCTTCATATGCTCCCGAGCTGCTTTTCACTCCACCTCGACATCCACTAGCGCAACTCCTTTGTTTGTGACTATTCCCTGTGGTCCCTCGGATCATCCATTGTTTTCCACCTCTCCTAGCACCTCTCCCTCGATAGACCCCCAACTGTCGTCCACCTCTACCACCTCGTGACCCATCAACACTTCGCGCGAGCTCCAAGCCGTTTCACCACCATGGCGAGGCGGAGTCGAAACCAATGTTTGGTAGGGAAATTCCTCAGTAGCAAGAGGACTAGAGGAGGAAGCATTATGCGCAATGTCTTCATCGTAGCCCTCCTAGACGGGGAATTGCACAGAGTTTCCAGTTCCAAATTGAAACCCATCGGCCTGCACTAACACCAAACAAAAATTTCCTAGCACACAATCCACAGAATGTCACCGTTTTTCAAGCTTTCTCTTGGAAAATGGTGTCCTTCGGAGTTAAGCGGATTATTACCAAATTGGAAATGAAATTTCAAGAGCTTCTACCCACAGAATTTGACAAACCAAACTCGGTAGTAGGCCCTCCTGTTTTTTTGTTGCGGATGAACAAGGATGCGACAAGTGTGGGCTAGTTTTGACTGCGTAAAGAACGAAGTCCAGTCTAGTGATAGCCACCAACCTGTCCCACTGCTACACTTGTTAGAATTAATATAGAAAGTTAATATTTTCCTCGATTTGGTTGTTTGTTGTTGTAGAATAGGATTGAGACCTTCTGATGAGGTCTAAGATCCTATTATTTAGAGAGTGGTTCAAACCACTTTGTTTATATGCTAGTTTATATCTAACAAGATTTTATGTGAATGAATGCATAACTTTATGTGAGAGACTCGAGGTGTAATGTCTCACGTGAGACCTGTCTTGTTTGATCAATAAATTTGATTCTTTATTTTTATCATGGTATTGGAGCAATAGGAGAATCGAGGGCGGGTGAAGTGCCAAGTAAGGCTGGTGTGAAGGGTGCAAATATCTTGTGTGACCAATTGTTGGTATAGCTGCTGCCAAGCCGTGTGAGCTTAGGAGAAGGGAGCCTCGGGACAATGTTGTAAATAGAATATTTGCAATCGATTGTTAGTGATCTCCTAAGTGATTTGTGTTATCGCTATGAGGAGTGCAGTGCGTATAGGCAAAATTACTACAGTGATATGTGCTGAGTTGTGATCTTCCCAAACTAGCAATGCAGTGGAAGTGAATTTTGTGCCTTTTCGTGCATTGTCTATGCCATCTTAACCAGCAACGTGGCATTGTTCCTCAATTGGTTGTTGACCAGCAACGTGGCATTGTTCGTAGGAGTTGCTGCGTGAACCTATGGCTTGGAGGATTTATCGGTTGCATGAATCCATAGAGGTTGATCTTCTGCGTTAAGGCTAACTGTGAGCGGAGATAGAGCCACATGAGAGTTGCGTTGGATATTATGTGGTGTGGATCAGGGGCCAACTCATGGTGCTGGTGGGAACATGTGATGCGTGGTGATCGAGATCATCTGCGTGCGTGGTCAAGGAACCGGCGTGAAGCAAGATATGATGCAGCTTACTGCGTGGTCGGTCAAGGAGCCTGCGTAGTCAAGCAGCCTCTCTGTGTGGCCAAGGACATCTGAGTGTTGCGTACTTTGTTCACTGCGTGGAGGAGCAATGTGGATTGTGCTTCCAGATTGTGCAGATATGTGTGCTTGGTTGAGATCTGTTGATTTGAGGTAACCTGGTGACTAAGCTACGTGCATGCCGGATTGGTCTGAGGCTATTGTGGAAGCTTTCGTTACTGCAAAGTTGCAGATCGAAGTGTGCATTGGTGGAGATCGCATCTGTGTGGCCTGTTCACGGATTGTAGACTGACTTGCATTGAAAGCGGATCGTGATTTCCAGATTGCACCTGAATCTACGTGGCTGCGTGGAGCCTGTCCTTGTGGCATGGTGGACCGTGGAGCCAAATCGAGCATTGGTGTTGTTGTCACTGAAGAAGATTTGTATCATTCCGTTAGTCACCACTAGAGTGTTTCTTTGCGTCACTGAATTGTGAGCATTTCTACGTGTTGTGGAGTGTAAGTGTTGGTGTACATGCACTTAGACTAGCTGTGCATGTGTACATGCACATACATGCACTTAGACCAGCTGTGTTGGTGTACATGCACCTAGATTAGCTCCAGTTAACTTATTGCTTGCATGTGGCACATGTACACATTAGCTTTAGTTAGCTTTAGTTATTGCATGTACAACTAAGCTTTAGTTAGCTTTAGTTATTGCATGTACACATTAGCTTTAGTTAGCTTTAGTTATTGCATGCACAACTAATCTTAACTTAGTTGCTTTTATGTATTTATTCTAAACCAATATTGTAGAATCAATTTCATTCTTTTCTCAATTCTTTCTTGCTTCCTTCCTTCTCTTGCAAGCTTGTTTATTGTTTTACATATCTAGATCCTTGTATCTCAAAATCTTACATGGTATCAGAGCACAGGGATTTGTAATCAGTGCACAAGCAATTTTATTTGCAGGTTGAGAAGATTGAAGCAACAACAAAGAATGGAGTCTCAATTGGAGTTTCCAAAATCGGCAATTCTCACTCCATATAATTATTTCGAATGGAAGCCAAAGATTCAACTTCATCTCAGAAGTAGAGGCTTATTTCGAATAACCATGGAAACGGAAGTTGAACCAACATCGGCAATAGAGAAATCAAGATATTTCAATCGCCTGGACGAGGCCTTCGGCATCCTATGCTTATCTATTTCTCCGGAACTGCTATTTCATGTTGAATCATGTTCAACTCCAAATGAAGTATGGAAAAGTTTGGAAGGATTGTTTGGAAAACAGGATGAAATGCAAGGTCACATTCTCGAAAATGAGTTAAACTCATTAGATCCGAGAAACTTTGAGAACATTCAAGATTTTTTCACAAGGTATAAAGCCTTGTTGGTTCAGCTAAAAGGATGCGGGATCGACAAATCCAAGCAAGAAAATCAGTTGATTCTTTCCATTTTATCAAAACTTGGTCCAGAGTATGCAGTATTCGCCTCTACATTCCACACAGTCAGATGTGCAACTGGTGCAGCTTGGAAGATGCCCTCACTGGATTCTTTTATTCAGTCCTTGATGCATGAGCAAGATAAGCTCATCAAAATGGGCACACTTAAAAATTCCAAAGTGCATGCACTTACTGTGCATGCAAAAGGAAAGGCAAATTCCAAAGACCATCAGAAAGGAAAAGGGAAGAAGGATCTTGATCCAAGAAAGGGAGGACATCCCAAACCCCCTGATGGATCATCTGGCTCAAAGGAAAGGAAAGGAACGAAAGGGCAATCGATGTGCAATTATTGCCATCGTGGTTTTCATCCTGAATCTGCATGCATGAAGAAGACTATAGATCTTATGGCGCAGACACTCCAACAACACAATCTTGGAGACCACATTCCTGAGAATGCTAAGAAGAAGTCTGGAGAAAAAGCACCAGACCCAAAAGGTAACGGGCATGCTTTGATTGCTCTTCATTCTGCACCACAAGAATGGATCATCGATTCAGGAGCTTCACATCATATGGCTTCTTCAAAGGAATCCTTTTCTTTCTCTACATGCATACTCAGGTCCTCCCATTCTCATGGGGGATAATTCTTCAGTTGCAGCAACTGGACAAGGAAGAGGGCAATTCGAAGATGGAAGTTTTGAAAATGTCTTGCATATTCCAAGGCTTT
>APFE030781143.1:32655-117220 GCA_000404065.3 Pinus taeda
GTACACATTAGCTTTAGTTAGCTTTAGTTATTGCATGTACAACTAAGCTTTAGTTAGCTTTAGTTATTGCATGTACACATTAGCTTTAGTTAGCTTTAGTTATTGCATGCACAACTAATCTTAACTTAGTTGCTTTTATGTATTTATTCTAAACCAATATTGTAGAATCAATTTCATTCTTTTCTCAATTCTTTCTTGCTTCCTTCCTTCTCTTGCAAGCTTGTTTATTGTTTTGCATATCTAGATCCTTGTATCTCAAAATCTTACAGTAAGCATGGATCGACGTGGATCTACATGGTGGAAGCATGGAGTTTGCTTTGCTATTTGAAATTGGTCCATTGACTATTCGAGGCTAATCTTAGAAAGCTGAATTCAACTATTGTATCCTGATTTTCTTTAAGTGAAAGGAGTCTTGTATCTTCGTTGAAGTGCAGGTTATTTGTTGACCCATCTATCTTGGTTTGTGGAATATTAAGGAGAGAATTTTTAGTAGCTGTTGGTGCACATTTTGGTTTTGTTTCTCGAGAATTGCTACTCAACTCTCACATTGGCTTGGCGGTATTCCTATAGCCTGAAAGACTTAAATTTCGTTGACCGCTATTAAAATAGTGTGTGAGCCGCCGACTAGTGTGGTGATCTTCCATAACCACTATGAATTTGATCTGTCATCATTCATGAAATGTTGTGAGGAATTGATCATCTGCAAGAACCACTTGACCTTCCAAGTCGACGTTGTCATCGTCGTTAGGGCCTTGTTGAATGTGGTGATCAGCTTTCTGGTGGTCGAGAGGGTCGTGGGTTCCAGCGAGCCTAGCGTCATATCCATCCTCAGGTTCATCTCCTTCGTCGCAGTCCTGCATGTGAACATCGTCTTGTTCTTCATCCTGCTCCGACTCCTTATGGGATTCGATCTCTCGACCGACATAGTTGTTACACACACAAGGGATCATTGACCTGTGAGACATTTGTCAAGTGAGGGTTGACCACATGAAATTTTTGTAGAGGCGTTGAATCGGTGACACTGTTGGTTATTAAAGTTTTTTAGAGGCGTTGAACCCGTTGGAAAGAGGTAGAGACCTTTGTGGACGCGATTTGAAGCTCTGCTGCACAAAAGCACAGTTGGAGCGATGTTGGGAACAAATCTATGACCATGACCAAATCTGTAAAACCATGGGACTGAGAATGTGGAGCAGCAATTTTAATCTGGTTCAGGATAAGGAAGACTCTCTGGTTCGGTGAATTAAAACGACATCAAAGGTTTTTTTTTTTTTAACCTAATTTTGTGGCTCTATGCCTGGTCTTGTGGAGGGTAGTCGAACCTACGGCAGCATCATCGTGTTTGGTTTGCACTTGCTCAATCAACATTGTGGTCATTTGCACAGAGTCAACAGTGAGACGTGGTGTGGTCCCCACTGTTTGCGGAGTTGGCATAGAACGGAGTGGGCTAGTGGTGCGTCGTGGAGAGTGTTTGTGAGGCTTGAGATGATGTGCCCTTGGAGAAGATTTATGTTCTTTGGAGAAGAACAGGCGATGCCTCCGACTAACCTGCGCACTTAGAAAAGAGTTGTGTGTTCCGAAGAACAGTCGAGTGTTGTGTGTCCCCGGTAGACTGGGTATAACATGTTTGTGTGAACGTTGCCTCACTATTTCCTCGATTGAAGTCTTGGGGGTGAAGTGAAGCTGATTTTTCTCTGGGAGAAACGCAAGGATACGTGTGTTTGGTGTTTCTCCAGCATACTATAGTGATCCCATATTCGAATGCAGTGATGGGTCAACAAAGTAAATAAAACATTCTAAAAGAAATCTGAAACATATAAGGAGAAAGCATCCAGGGACATATGCAATATATTGTTTTGCTGAATTTGGTGAAGAGTTTCAAATTGATGTTGAAGGAATTATAGCCGATTAAGTCAAGGATCATGATGTAGATCTAGAATTTGATGAAATGGTTAATGCTGGATCTACCCTCTGAAAATCAGGTATGAATTATGAAAGTTGGGCAACTGAAATGAAAACAACATTATGGAAGGTCAATCTATTGAATTATGTTGAAGATGCTATCAATTTAAACTATGATAGTGGAGATGCATCAGGGTTAAATCTTATAATATTTGCATTAGATGAAAACATCATGTTCAACATACTACATGAATATGGTAAGATTCAAAAAGAAAAAGTTTTGTGAGATATTTTAGAAATGAAGTATTGTTTGAATGAGTGCAAAGGTGATGAAGGTATTCCTCTTGAAAATGATGATTGTGTTTTCGATCTAATAACTGATTGTGAAACTGAACATGTCAACATTAAAGATGCAATGATGGGTGATGAATGTGTGCTTGCAATTGGCATTAGAACATGTGATGATGAAGATACAAAAAATATTGCATAATATGATTTTTTTTATGAAGAAATCTTCCATGATGTAGAGACTTATGATGTCAAATTTGATGAGATCTATGCATCTAATGACGAGTGGATCAATTTGATGCATGAAAAGCATCTTATTGATGAGTTGTTGCTTAGTGAGAAGAAAATCCTATCTCCATATACAAATGAAATGTAGGATAACATGCTTGCAGAAACAGAATTGAGTAAAGAGGTTGAAGGCATTAATCAACAAACTATGTCAGCGAAGAGAGATGGAGAAATGAAAGCTCTCTTCAAGGAGAAGGAAGACAAGAGCCAATATGAATGTAACATTGATTTTAAGTGTGAAAATATTGGAATTCAAGAAGAAACAATTGAAAATTATCAAGAATCTGCAACATTGAATGTTAGCCTACAATCGAGATCAAGAAAGAGGACGATAAGAGTTCAAGCGTTCTGCCTTTGGGGTAGAAAAAGTAAGAAGGAGGAGAAGCTCCATCACTACCTTATGGCAAGAAAAGTGAAGATGAAACTTCACCGATGAATGAACAAGCATGAACAAGATGAATGAAGATGAAAGTTAGTCTTTTCCTAGATTTGGTTGTTTGTTATTGTAGGATAGGATTGAGGTCCTCTAATTAGGTCTAAGATCCTATTATTTAGGGAGTGGTTCAAACCACTGTGTTTATGTGCTAGTTTATATGGAATGGGATTTTGTGTGAATGGATGTAGAGCGTTCTTCCAAAGGGAGTTTCCAGATGTAGTCTCTTACAGAAGAGCTACTCAGTTTGACAACAAATATTTTTATCACCACTGCTAATTAACCACTGGATCTGAAGGAAAGACTCTCCATACTTGTATATGTCGAACACGGGAAAGAATACATCTCCACAAGAAATGGAAGCCTCCCTCTTCCCTTTGCATGACACCCTCCCAACACCGAGAGGGTGTTGACGTTATACTTGCCTCCGGAGAAAACAAAGTGTCATCACCATCAACATATAAGCCTCCTTTTAGTTCAGAAAGATTCATTAAGTGATCCTTCCTCCACTTTCATGTCAGTTTCACCACATTCACCATGAACGGATTGTATCGCATGGCTGCTCCGTCATTCACATTCACGTCAGGTTCTCCAGGAATTGATCATATCCCTTCACTCCTCCATGAAGTGATCGTAGCCCTTCACTGCTCCACTCTGAGGGAGTCAAACAACACCAACCCACATGTGGCTTCATCACTCCCAGTGCAAATGCACAAACAGGACCAAAAACACACAAATGATGATAACAAATAGGGCTCTCCGATCCTCAGTTCTAATCTGGGATTGACACACGACAACTTCTCTCAACAGTCACAAATTTCATAGGACAAAGATCCAACACTATGCAGATTTTCCTCTACACCTTCTACCAAATCAAGATTAGTGGTAATGATTGTAAATTCTCTTAGCAAATGGCATGAAATGGACAAAAATAGATGAAAAAAATTCGTTCTTACAACCTCGATTACCGCTCTTCTCACAATGCTGATGTCAAAACACAAAATGTGTAGAAATGGAGTTTTATCTCCACAACGTTGTGTCATTGATACACCAATCAACGTCTCCATTTCATACCTCCTCATGTGATGACTCTTACACTAGGTGATGAGACGCTACTATCAGGATAAACAATGACTGCAATGTTTTTAACCTGAAGGCTCTTTCGTATTCGGCTCCAATAGACCTACCCACACCAAATCACTGAACAAAAAAAAATGAACAGATCTATTGATTAAAAAACACACAAAGACACACATCTAAAGTAATTTATATACAGAAAATCAAATCTCAGATATCTTCCATCCACCTAAGCTCTCCCTTGAGGGAGTCAAGTTCATATGGACTCTAATACCAACAAGAAAATTGAAGGAGCAGTCATTGTACAGATACCAACATAGATTCATTTTAAATACTGATCTAACATGAGCCTAGAAGGATCCAATTTCTTCAAGTGTAATTTTTTTTACGAGTCAACATTATTTAAATGTTTTATATAGTTATTTAATTTTTTTAATTTTTAGATTTTTGAGATTTTTTATTTTAAGAGATGAACAAAAATTCAACTTTGATGGGCTGATCCTCTCTACTCAATGATTCACAAAACTATTTTTATTCTTCACACTAAAGCAACATTACAAGCCACATAAATAGTGGTCATGACATCCAATAGTTTTCTAAGACTCGAGAATATTGTTGAGAAAATCTCTCAAGACACTCTAACCACTAACAAACTAAATCTGCCTAACATTATTTCAATTATCAATAGGGCATGCCCAAAAACCATCTCTCATTTGACAATCAAAATATTTTATAATTTTTTTTTTATTATATTTTTGCACCTAGAAAGTCTCTAGAGCCCACTATGGAAGAGATGTAATGTTCTAGTATACTATGTTATGTCATGCTACCTAAACATTTTGACTATGTGAAATTACATAAAAAGAATTAAAATAATCAATAAAATAAAATTTTAATTAAAAGATTTTGAGTTTATGAAATTACATAATAAAATAAAAATTAATCAAAGTAATGCGAAATTTATGAAAACTAAGAGATCCAAGGTTTGAGAAAATCTCTCAAGACACTCTAACCACTAACAAACTAAATCTGCCTAACATTATTTCAATTATCAATAGCGCATGCCCAAAAACCATCTCTCATTTGACAATCAAAATATTTTATAATTTTTTTATTATATTTTTGCACCTAGAAAGTCTCTGGAGCCCACTATGGAAGAGATGTAATGTTCTACTATGTTATGTCATGCTACCTAAACATTTTGACTATGTGAAATTACATAAAAAGAATTGAAATAATCAATAAAATAAAATTTTAATTAAAAGATTTTGAGTTTATTAAATTACATAATAAAATAAAAATTAATCAAAGTAATGTGAAATTTATGAAAGATCCAAGGTTCAAATCCACCAATTGTGACCGAGTTTATCTAGAGGAGACGTTCCTTAACTCCGGATCTATCAAGCTCCAAGAGGGATCAAATCTCTTGAGGTGCAAACATTTTCTCAAGTTTTGCACTAAAAAAGAGAGGCTTGCACTTAGAGAGATTTGACCCCATCCATAGTTAAATATAAATATTAATCAAGATTTATCTCAAATGACTTTTTAAACAAATATATATTAATTATCATATATTATTTTTTATAATTTTATTAATAATAATTCTAATTTAAGTATTTTTTTGAAAATGAGGGTATAAAATGCATAATAGCTTAATACTTGACAAAGTGTTTTGTTAAAAAACCCTATTGTGTAAAGGTTATTGATTGGAAAAAAAATCAACAATTATCATTCTGAAATTTTATAGATAATAAGGACACTTAAAACTTACCTAAATAAATTAAAAAATATAATTATTTTTATACTTTTCCTTTTTACCAACCATCTACCATCTAATTTATATAGATACACTAATTAATTATTTAATTAAATAAAACTATTTTAGATGCGATAATGAATTCATACTGTAGTCAGCAAAATAAGTGCCTGTCCTAATCGCATTTTGAATAGGATAATAATTTAGTGGTTGGAGTGAATCGGATCTATAATTTTATTTTTGCAAATTCCATTGCACTAAAAACCATAGTGTGTTCGGAGTGGGAGGTGATCAAGAATCCATTCTGTGGATTGACATCAAAACAATGACGATGGGAAGTGATGCAGAGTCTGGTGGATTGAGAAATGGAAAAAATGATATGGGATCAAAGGATCATCTTGATGCAGGAGCTGTATTTGTGCTGGAGTCCAAAGGTCTATTTTCTAGTTTTCTGGGTATATATGATCTCCCTGGCTGAAAACATCAAATAACAATTTATGTTTTATGTTTATTATGCAGGGAACTGGTTACACGCCGGTTACCATTTGACTACATCCATAGTAGCACCGGCCCTACTGAGTCTGCCATTTGCATTTGTGGCGTTAGGATGGTTTGCGGGGATTTTGTTTCTCATTGTTGGAGCCGCCGTCACATTTTATTCATACAATCTCCTGTCCTTGGTGTTGGAGCGCCTGGAATTGGAAGGCAATCGCCACCTCCGTTTTAGAGACATGGCCAGAGACATTCTAGGTTTATTATTTATTGACCATCATAGCCCTTTTCTAACTTGTTAGAACACTCGAATAGATTCGAATTTTTTTCTATTAAATAGACGATGCGTTTCTTCTTTCTTTGGCATAGGACCCAGATGGGCTCGTTTGACAGTGGCGCCGATTCAATTCGCAGTTTGCTTGGGTTCTGTCATTGGCTCCATTCTATTTGGGGGTCAGAGCTTGAAGGTTTTTCTCTTAATCCTACCTTGGAGATATTAATTTCGGCTAAATTAAAAGTCCCCTTGATCCTACCTTGATGATAATATATAAAGTCCCCTGCTCATGTGGCAGTTATTGGTGGATTTCCATAAACTTCATGAATTTCAATTCAGGAACTGTATAAAATATTGGATATTCTTATCAGAGTCGAAGGGATCTGTAAAATTAATGTAAACACTGCTAACTGTTTTGCATAATCGTGAATGTTTGCAGTTCATTTACTTGGTTTATCATCCAAACGGAGCCATGAAGCTGTATGAATTCATCATCTTATTCGGGATTGCAATGCTATTCTTGTCCCAGATACCATCTTTTCATTCTCTTCGCCACATTAACTTGCTTTCCTTGATTTTGAGCTTGGCATATAGCTTATGCGTGGTTGGTGGATCGATTCATGCAGGTTGGTTGTTAATGACCCGTTTGCAAATAAGATTACAACCGAGAGCCAAATTTTAAATATGTCACCTCGTGATTGAATAGTCCTACATGAATTGGTTGTTTCAGGACATTCAAAACTGAAGGCAGAAAAGGATTATTCTTTCACTGGAAGCAGTGTCAGCAAGGTCTTTGGAGCCTTCAATTCTGTAGCAATTATTGCAACAACATATGGCAATGGGATTATTCCAGAGATCCAGGTCTGCTAAACCCATTTCTGATACACTATTCACATTCATGACCTAGGATGAGGGTTTTTTTGGTTTGTTTTTATTTTTAATAATTTATACAGTTGCCTACAGAAACAAATGTAAAATATAGCTACTGCAAATAAACAGAGTATTGTTGGGACAGTTTGATGTCACTACCAATGAATTTGTTAAAATTGTGGCAGGGAGTAAGATAGAATTTTTATTAATTAAATATCTTAGAGGCTTTAACAGCTTACACGTAACGGCCCGGGCTATACCCAGACGGCCAAAATAGAGGTTTCGGAGGAACTTGTGTTATTAGATTACCAAACAGACTCAGACCAATATGATTGGGAGTTTCTATTAAATGAAGCATGAATATATGCATCTCCTTGGTTGCAAGAGAAGCTAAGCAACAATGTAAGACATCATCCATTCCTGCAAAGTGACCCCGTGTATATAAATCTGAAATATGGTTGGCACTCATTCCATGGGTATATAATGTTTTGCAGGCAACACTAGCCCCTCCTGTTTCTGGCAAAATGTTCAAAGGCTTGTGCATATGCTACACAGTGGTGGTATCAACATTTTTCTCGGTGGCGGTATCGGGCTACTGGACATTCGGCAACCGGGCAGCAGGCAACATATTCAACAGCTTTGCTCCGGCTGGAGAGCCCTCTCTTGTGCCTAATTGGCTTCTCTTCACAGCCAACATTTGCGTACTCCTCCAATTATTCGCAGTCGCCTTGGTATATAAACCTTATATCCATTACTTTGCATGTTCAATCAAAATTCAATGACAGAAAAAGGATATGTTCATCCATATTTGGCATTTTGATAGTGAAGGGAAGCCGTGTTTCAGATATATTCACAGCCCTCTTTTGAGGTTTTGGAGGGGAAATCGGGAGATGCGAGCAATGGAAGATTTTCTCCACGCAATCTGCTACCAAGACTATTGTTACGGTCAGTATACGTAAGCGTGGCTACTTTTATTGCAGCGATGCTACCATTCTGTGCGGATATACTTGCAGTGATTGGCGCATTTGGGTTCATTCCTCTTGACTTTGTTTTTCCTGTAGTCTTTTACGGCATAAAGTTTAAGCCTTCAAAGAGGAGTTTGATATTCTGGATCAACACCCTCATAGCTGTTGTTTTTTCAATCTTGGGATTGTTGGGTTGCATCGCAGCGATTCGCCAAATTTCTGTCGATGCGAACAGTTACAAACTATTCGCCAACTTATGAATTTGTACATTCATCCATGGCAGTAATGCTTTTGTACGTCCTTCGGTTAACCCATCTGAAGGGTAAGTTTGTTTTGTTTTTTTGGTACCCAAAGCTGGACAGAGTATGTTTTTAACCAACTTCTGGTCAATCCATTGGGACTAACAGTGAGTCTAATTCATTTTGTAGAATTGAGCCTTATGTGATCTATATCAAGTTTATCAGAGATTTGTGGTTGAAAATCACATGAAATACCATTTGTCGACCTATTTTGAACCAACCATTGTGGTTCATCCTCAAGACAAGTTGAAGAAACACATCCAAGGTTGCATGTTAAATAGTGTGACCACAGTGTCCAATTGCTAACTTGACCAACGGCTAATTTTGACTTTTGGACGAGGGTCATAATTTTTTATGACCATGGTCCAAAAGTCAAAATTAGCCGTTGGAGGCTCGGGTCAGACTATCTGTTTCTTCAACTTGTCCTAACGATGAATCAGACTATCTGTTTCTTCAACTTGTCCTGACAATGAATCACACTGGTTGGTTCGAATCGAAACGCGTCGACAAATGGTATTTCATGTGATTTTCCCTGAAAAATTTCTGGTAAACTAACCCATCTTATCATTTTACTATTATGGCAACTATAAATTAAATGGCTGGCCAATATTTTGCCATTAAATCAAATGGTTTATATATATATATATACAATTAAAAAATATATAACTATCTAAGTTATATTTCAATTCAAGAGTTAGTTTATTTTCTCGACAGATGTAACTAAATCATGGCATTACATTAAATAGATGAAAATAGATGTTTTCTAGTGTTTATAATATAACACTAGTTTGACTAAAAAATATGATAATAATTATAATAATAATTATTATTATTATTTATATAAAAAAGAAGTTAATATAAGTTAAACATTGTATATATTTAAAAACACATCTATGAAGATTACTACTTTTATGAATGAGTGTAAATAGACTTTGTTAAATTATAACTCATTTCATATGACACTTTATTCATATGATATTTTTTAAATTAATCAATTTAATTAAAGAGAAAAAATGCATAAATATTTTGGAGATAAATCTCAACCTTTGATTTGTATACAAATAAGAATATTATCTAATATGGAGCTTAAATCTCTAGCATCTATCTAATAATTATTGATAATTAAATTAAAATCTTGAAAACCCAATCCCAAAATATACATGCATATCCACATAATTATCTTGTGGGTCATTGGGATAGGTTTATGTATATAGTAACAATCCCACTAACTCAATCCCTCTTATATAGGTGACACATGGCAAGTTTACGGATTCCCTTGATTTATAAAAAACAAAAAAAAACTTAAATGTCTCTTTTTAACTTACGTCTGTGTTTATTTTGGAATAGTGTTTTATAAATTTTTATTTACTTATCTATTTATTAGATTGGTGATAGAGATTATTGAATTGAACTTTTATGTCTTATTGTTAATTTGCTATGTCTTTTTTGGTCTATATTTTTTAAAATGTATATATATTTAACTCATAAACTAACACAATCTTATAAGTTAAATGTGTGATCAAAACTAAGAGACATTAAAACACTTATTTTTGATACATCTCATATTGTGAAAATTTAAAAAACCTTAAATAATTAAATTAGAAATTTATTTTAAATAGCTATTATTATTATAATTATAAAAACAATAATAATTGACTTAAACATATACACATTTAGAAAACATGTAATAAAATTCACAACAGGAACATTTTACCATGGAGATTTTTAATTTATAAATAGGCTTTGTCACAAAATACCATTGACTAATATCATGACTTACTAAGAAGACTGCATGCCTAAAAAACCATAACCCATGTTCATAACTACTTAATCAATTTAATTAAAAGAGAAAAATTACTATAACCACTTTTAAGATAAATCTCAATCTTTGATATGTAACTACTACTAAGAATATTCTAAAATATTCCTTGGAGGTATCATCCATCTAGTAATTCTTGATAATTAAATTAAAATTATGGAAGCCTTATTCCAAAATAGACACAGTTACCCACATAGGTTTTTTTAGATTTCATAAAGTATGCATCAAATTGGGGGAAATAATGCAAAGCGACAAGGTTCCCCAACTATGCAAAGCTGCGCACAACATCATCAAGTATGAGACCAATTATGGCATTGTTGGGGAGCTAAGGCTTGAGGATCATGAGTTCAAACTATTATATGGTATCAGTTCATTCTGCATGAAACAACCACAAATTTACAATTATGTGACTTTGGTCCATGAAGGGAAGCATGGATTTGGCTCTAAAAAGTTAAGCTTGGATCATAGTATATACAAGTATATTAAAAACCCATCTATTGACATTTGTGCATGGAACGAGAGGATGCAACAGGAAGGTCCAAAAGCTTTCATTAGTGATAACGATCCATAGATCAAAGTACCCAAGATTGAAAATCCAAATATGGAGGAGGGTTTTCAAATATTGTCAGGACCCTACGTGGGAACTCAATCCTTTTATCGGTTTTTGGATTTGATCTAGTGGTGGATGTAAAATGGAAGATATAACAAAGGATTGGAATCTTTATGACTATGCAACAATTATTACATGAAGTGAAGAAATTAATGGATTTCTCTTCATTTCACGAATATGGTATCTCAAGAAACATCACCATCGCCATGCTTGTGAGGCTATGTGGTGGAGCTACAAGCACTATAAAACCAGGTGTCTCAAAATCTTACAAGGAAGCATCTCATTCCATAAAACCTAACATATTTGTCTCTTTCAAGGATGCAATGCAAGGGAAGGCTTACATCCCATTATATCATATCCAAAACATCACAGGGTCCTACATCAAAGAATAGATGGAAAAAGCACCAGCCATGGAAGTTAATCTATAAGAGGTAAACTCTATATTTTTAAATCTATAATCCAAGGTGGTTATATGTTGATTCAATGGTTTTTAGCTTAGATCTGAGGCATTACACCAATGGGTTTTCTTCACTTAGTCCCTCAACTCTAATATTTATTTATGTTCCAAATATTTCTTCATTACACAAGCGGATACATTAAAAAAGATCTGAATTATGTCCTAAATGAGGGGTCATCATTTTGGGCCAGAGTTGGGCTTTGCATTACTCAATGGTTCCCACATTTTGATGCGACAAGTATGGTGGTTTCAACAATGTTGGTATGTGTAAAAATACCCAATCTTCCTCATCCTTTCTATCACCATCAAGTCCTAGAGGATATTGAAAATATTTTTGGAAAATAAAAAATAAAAATTGATCGTGAGAGAACAAAAAAATGTATCTCCACTTTTGATAGAATATGTGTAGAGATTGACCTCAACAAAGGCCTACCTAATCACATCCAATAGAAACATAAAAGCTTTTAATGGGTCCACGTATTAGATTACTAGAGCACAACATTCAGATGTCAAATTTGTTTAAAAAATGGCATTTGCAGAACACAAGCTAGTAGGATAAAGAAGATTTGTAAAAAGAAAAAGAGGTATGCCCACAAGCCAAAGGGTTGGCAGGTATCTGATCCTCATTTTTCTAAAGAAGAGGAAGAAGAAACATTGCAGAACCAAAAAATTAAGAACGCATAGGTAAACATGATAACCAAGCAGATAGAGGTGAATTAGATGAGATTGGAACCACAACCCACATATGGAAGGGTACCAGATTAGTAAAAATCCAAGCATCAACATTGAAGGAGGAACAACAACAAAAAGAACGGAACGAGGGGTATAAAGAGAAACCATGCCTCTAAGAGAAGTCCCCTTGGATACAACTAAAAATTAATTGGATATGGTAAAAGTTAATCCCTTGAACCCCATTTGGAAAAAGGTTCAGCAAAAGAAAGGAAAAAAGGATATGTTAAGTGATTTTTATCGCACATAACTTTACAATTTCTGTAACTTTTAGAATTTTCTTTTTCTTGCTAATCAATTGAAAGGCTTATATCACCAAATGATTTCAACATCTGCAAAATGTATTTTTGTTCCTTATTGCAATTTCAATAAAATTGTGATTTTTTTAAGGAAAAAAAATAAATCTTTTTATAATTAATAACAATATTAGTACATCAATATACATTAAATTCCCAAGAGCATCAATTTATGTTAAACATAAAAACACTTACTACATGATCAATCTCACATTTACCAAATTAAGAAAAAATAAAAATTAATTAAACTATAATTTTATTTGAAATTATTATTATTATTATTAATTACAAAAAGTTATATGAGTTAACCATATATAAATTTTAAAAAGCATGTAATAATGTTCTTAACCATGGAACCCATGAGGTGAAGATCAGTTGGTTTCAGTGGGCTTTAGTTCCTGTCAGGTCTCAGTTTCAAACCTCATGGGGAGGTGTTGAGGGTGGAAGACACTTTCGAGGAATTATACTAACCCAAGGCATATCCAAGCTTGATTTACCGTCACGCAATCTTAGTTATTGATCCAGAATTGATAATTATATTGTTTGTCATCCATCTCGATTCATTTAGAATGGAAGACGTGGAGGAATAAACTCATGGGACCATTTTTATCGGTTGGACCACATTTGGAAAAGCAGGGTCTCAAACCTTTCGAGAGCATTTTGAGGTATCAAACGACGTTATTTGGGGTAAAAATTTTCAACTCAAATGTGCACCATTTTATATTATTGTACACACGAAGATATTGCCAACAGTGCAAGAAGCGCATCAATCGCAACCCGTATGCAAAAGTTATGCCACTCATAAGTTGACCTTCTTATTTTCGCAACTATAGTTCGGGAGAATGCCGTTTCAGCCCCCTTTATTCATGGAAAAGGGGCTAACCATGTGTTTCTGATGTAAAATATTCTAGAAGAGTCTATATTGTAACTCTACTTAAGAGTTGATGTAGTCAAACTTAACCACTAGTAGGCTATCGAGTTGTGTTATAACCAAGTCACTATGAGGAAGAGGCGTTCCATTATTTCGAGATCATTTTGTTTCATAGTTGAGAAAATATAGCCAAAAGTGGTAGGAGGTAAAGAACACAAAGAGGATATGTGCAGTGTAGCATCCCACTAGCTAGATTCACTACTTCTTTTTACCTACAACCACATTTCTAGATAGAGAAAGAGAGCGAAGTGACCTCACCTTCCAACTGGGTTTTCTTTCAAAAGGGTTTCCCAAAGCATATCTTGTGTCTTATGTGTGGGTGTGAGATTATTTTTTTCATTGTCTACTTTTCTGCATAATTTCCATTCGCACGCATACACAAATTACAGTTAAATTTACCGATCTATAAGTTTAATAAAATTGTAATAGTGCAAAAATTATAATTTTAATATATGATTATTAGATTTGTTGTGACAAACTACCTAGTGGAATATCCACAATAGTTTACAGATCAGTTATAACATCCCTTTGTAGGTTGATAATTCTTAATCCTAGTGATAACATCCCATTGTAGGTTGATCATTCTTCTTCCATTACAATCTTGGTGATAACATACCATTGTGGGTTGATTATTCTTCTTTCATGACAATCTTGGTGATAACATCCCACTGTGGGTTGATCATTCTTCTTCCATCACAATCTTGATGTTAGCATCCCACCATGGGTTGGTCATTCTTTATCATAGTGATAACATCCCATTGTGGGTTGATCAATTTTTTCCCGTCCAATAAGAAGGTTGGCATGAGCCTAGGCTTAGCCTAGTCATGAAAAAATATGATTTAACCATATATACATTTATAAAAAACATGTAATAATTTTCTTAACCATGGAACCCATGAAATGTAGATCAGTTGGTTTGATCAAATTTTAGTCCTTGCTAGGTCTTGGGTTCAAACCTCTAGGGAGGGGTTGAGGATGGAAACCTCTTTGAGGGAATTAAACTATCCAAAGGGGCATAAAAATTAAATTTCTTATTTAATTTATATGGCTTAACTAATATACAATTAAAATAAAAAATACTATAGAGATTCTCCACACACACACCACACACACACACACACACAGCATATACACTATTAAATAAATATACTTATGTTCTCCTCTCTTTCTCTCTCACACAGAGACATATTTTCTTAGAATTTAAATTTTTAAATTATTAATTTTTATTTTTTTAATTAATTATTGAGTAAATAATTATTAATAGTGCTTTCAATGGGTTTTCATTGTTTTCATAGTAAAATTTTGACATATTATCCTTATGAGATATATGGTGGTTTAAAATTTCAAGCCATACATCTACAAAGGTCATGTTAGGGTAATTGTTTCCCACCCCACAGTTAGATCCATACTTGTACATAAATAATTGGAGGAACGAAGATAAAATTTGATGACTTTCTTGCAGTAGCATGACCTTGAATTTAATCCTACTAACACAATTAAAGGTCACGATTTAGGTAAGCTTGTAGCTGCAATTTCCAATTAGTAGGAAGAAGAAAAATTTGATTATGAATAAGAAATAAAAAAGTCTAATAACGCCTCTTTCTATGCACCCAATATGACATTATTAAGATACATAGAAATAGGGCAATATTTGGAGCGAGGGACTTTTCCATCATGCTTGTCAACAAAACATAAGAGGTCCATTATATTAAAGTATGTTTATTATCAATTGGTCCACATAGTGTTGTTTCAAAAACATCATAATGTAGTTTTCTACTCTGTCTGTAGTCCTTAGATTTTGAGAAGGTGTTAAAAGGGATTCATGATGGGCTAGTTGGAGGATATTTTTCTAGCAAAACTATGACACACAATATTATCTGAGTAGGATAATATTGGCCAACATTGTTCAAATATGCTAATTAATATTCAGGCAAGTGTCTAATCTATCAGAAGTGTGTTGGGAGAGAGAATAGATCAACTACTCCATTGCAGTATAAGAAACACTTCAAGAATGGAGACAAGACATCATTGATGAGATTAATCCTCACTCATAAAATCAACACAAGTTCATTCTCACTGCGACAAACTACCTCACAAGATGGGTTGAAACTAGTTCACTCAAACACGTGGAAAGTAAAGCGGTGATACAATTTCTTGAGAAAAACATGATCACCAGGTTTAGTGTTTCAACCTCACTTGTTTTCAATAATGCTACATATTTTTCATCTTTGAGAATATATTATTTTTTCTTCAAAAATGGAATTGTACTTAATCAATTTTCTAATTATTATCCCCAAGGTATTGTACTAATTGAATCGACTATAAAATATCTTTTTCACATCATAAAGGAATTGTGCCAACCAAACAAAAGAATTGACACAATTCCTCACATAACTCTCTATGGGTTGTTCGAGTCACACCAAAATCCTTTTCTTAGTACTTCATCATGCTTCTTTATTTATGGGAAGGAAGTTATCTTGCCTCTAAATCTATACCTATCCATGATTCAACTTTCCCAAGAATCCCACAATAAGCACTGCGCCATCATTCAAAGTAGGATTGACACCTTGTTAAAGCTAGAAGAGGAAAGGAAAATGGCCCACAACAGGTTTGTGCTTTTCAAAAACACATTAAATGATGGTTTAATAAATATCCGTAGGAAAAAAGGAATTCAATGTGGGAATGGGATAAATCCCATGAAGACAAGGGAAAACACACCAAGTTCCAATTGCTCTGCCTTGATCCATTCCAGATTCATGAGAAACTTGGCCTCCAAACTTACATATTGTAGACCCTATGTGGGAAGATTGAGTGTCTTTCCATGAATGCCGAAGACATGAAACTCTACTTTTAATAGCAACCCTCTAAGATGTTATTTTCAAAATTGTACATATTCCTTTTGGTTTTTCTTATGCATTTGTGTTCCTTATATTCAAATCCTTTATCAAATTTTCTTTTTTGATGAAATTATTTTCATTTATGTTACCAGACCCTTATACATAAAAAAGAGGCTGTGTGCATAAATATATTGTTTTTTACTCAATGGTGCTATGTCAAATTCCTTGACAGAGATTTTCATAATTGCTCGACTATTGGATTACATTAGATCTCCCTCTGCTAGCTTAGTCCTTAACAGTACCTTGCATCCTTTATAACATTTTTTCACTTGAATTGGTATTCAAATGTTGAATTATGTAATAAATGTGTTAACTCAATTGTTTGAGAAGGGAAAGGGAGAAATAACAAAATGATCAAACCTATTTCAGGATATCTTAGTCTCTAAAGAACAAAAATATCCTCTCTGGATGTAATATAAATTAGGATCCCTCATCTGCCCTAGTACAATGAACACACAAATAATTCCAAGTTGATAATAAAAAAATAATAATATAGGGTAAAGGATTGAAATTTGCTTATTGCACAGAGAGGTGATGTAAGCAACTTCCTCGGGGCTATGAACACAAAGCAGTTCTTGCAATCTCTTGAGTGACTCTATTGGGGCTATGACACTTGTTTGTAGTGTAGAAAGATCATTGATTAGTATCAAAATTATGAACATTTGAACATTTAAATATCTTATATATATTATCCTTGTCACCTATCGAAACTATTGGTGTTTGAACAAAATTTTGTGATATGTAACAAACTAGGCCAATGAAAGCAACAAGGAAGCTAAACATATAGCCAAGGATAAATAACTAAACTAGTGGGGTTCATAGATTTGATTCAATGCTTTGTAAGGATCATAATTAACTATAAATGAGGGGGGTAAACATAGATGTTGAGGTCCTACCCATGAATTGTTAATTATTATAGCAACTACAAAACCCCCCCAAATTTTCAGCACTCTAAAAATTTGGATCCCATAATTTGAAGTCCTTAGAAAATGTATTATGATGTTTTTTTTTAGAACTCATTTGACCCTAGAGGTCTTCTAAGCCACTATTTCACTTTAAATTTTCCCAGAAACCCTTGTCACAAATTTATGTGGTTAATCACACCACCGAGTCATATTGTAGCCCTTTTATAGCAAATCAACACTGAAAACTATAATGCAAACCCATTTGTCTCCTAACTATGCAATCTGTGGTTGTGTGTTTCCTCACCACAAGAAAATTCACGATTATGCAAACTAATATGTCAAAACATTCCTATTGACCATAAATTATGGTAACTGGACCTCACTACACTGCCTTACCTCATCTCATAGTTTTTCCCAAGGTTTTGCATTTATGGCATCGGTTCCTCACATGTGTGGTCAAAATTCTATATAAGACCCCCCTTCCTATTTATTTTTACATTCTATTTTCACTTTGTAGCTGTGATAACTCAACAAAAGGGAGTCCCTTTGATTTCGATCCATGCTTACAACCTACGATTATGACTTGTGATTGAAATAGACTAGTACCACATCCTTTCCCTATAATATTTTCTAGTTGCATTTTGTCTCTTTGTGTCATTTGGTTACCCCTAACTGTTCACCTATATGGAAATTCACCTACCCAAACCTCACTTAAATAAATTTCTTCACTTAGTTATTTAGACACATCCCAAATCTCATCTCCTTGCACCAGGGCCACTCACCGCTTACTCTTGGAGCTTCCCCTATCCTCCTAATGCCTTTTTGCACCAGAAAATCACTCTAATAATTGCACTCTCACTCAAGATAAGCAAGTGCTTACTCAAGATAACTTGGAACCCACAAAGGAAACAGTCACACAACATATTGTGGGACATACGAAGATACACACTAAAATCTTTAGGTTTTCATATAAGATACAACTATACTTGAGGATCTTACTATTGGATGATATAATGTCAAATGAGATTTGAAAGAGAATTTCCAAAGATGGTCCAATCCATCACTTCCAAATATAAGGCTTGGTACACACATTTAACACAATAGCTACATAGTAGGGTACCTCACATTGCTTTCATGGGTTTGGGTCAATTAAGGAACTTTGTCTCTTTAAATTCCTTGTAATTTGTAAATAAGTTTATTTTGGAATTAAAGTTAATAGTATAATTTAGAAATAAAATTCATTTAGGAGTTAAAGATTATAATGAAGTTGAAGAGTCATGAGGGAAGTTGAACATTCATGGGAGGTGAAAGGTTACCTCAATTTTGTATAAATATACCCTCAAGGCCAGTTAGAAAGGACCTTTTCTTTTGAACTACATTTTGAGCACATTATTTAGGAGAGATTGTAGACTCTTTTGAGAAATCAATTGATAGCTTAGTATTTCCACTATTGGACTTCATGGATGCTTCTTGTAATGGTGCAATAGACATTTGAACTTAATATTGAGAATCTCATTGAAGCGAGGTAGGAATTTCATGCATGTATTATTGATTATTTTCGAACTTATCTCTTGTTGATTCGACGGTATGCGTTTGTATTTATACTAGTAGAAAAACATAAATTAGTGACAAAAATAACTACTAAAAATCACATATAAATGACTATATTTGGTCATGTGACCATTAGTGGATAATTTACATCATTTTATCTTTGCAAACAATTTAGTTGTAATTAAATTAGTCATTATTTGGTTGTGCCCATTTTATCATCTAGTAGTATATTTAGTTGTGAATTTTGTCATTGAATTAGCCATTAATTGCCACATTTAATGGCAAAACACACAACCAAATATACTACTTTGTGACCACCCAAGGAAACAAATTAATGACTGAAGAAATATGACCAAGATGTTGGTCACAACGTAAGATATTATAAACTAGCCACTAATAGTTGTTTATATGCAAATTTTAGTGATCATTCATACTCATAACTTTGTTATTTCCAATAGTTATTTATCCTTTTTTTGTATTTTCATATTCATTATATAAATGACTAATTTAGTAGTGTATGTCTATTTCATTTACTTTCATTAATAATCATTACAAATGACTAATTTAGACATTGTATATTTATTTTATCTGTGTTTATTATTAATTAATATAAATCTACTAATTTAGTAGTTTTATATTCATTTTATTTGTGTTCATTATTAATCAACATAAATGAATTAGCATGCTTTTGTAATTATATTAAAACAATATCATGCAATATTAATGTTCATCTAATATGAAAACACATTTGAATCGTGCAAAGTCTCATATGTTGATTACAACTTTAAAAAATATCAAGTGCAATCATAAATAATATCAACCACAAATTTTATTATATGAAATGCCAAGTATTAGAATATGAGTTTCCAACTGAATATTGACTAGGAAATAATTGACCCATGAAATATTTTTTAATCAATTCAAAATATTCCCATTATATTGAAAATGCACTGCATGTATGTATCTCCACCTTTGAAATCATTCAATGCTTTTCCTCTAAAAATTGTGTAACTAATAGCATCCACCATTCGAGAGTGTTGAGGACTAAAAACTCCATTCTTTGTATGGTTTAGGGCTGGAAGATGAATCCAAGCCCTTTGATATACAACCAATAGTTATTCATTTAACTATTAATAATGTGATCTCGTCTAGTTTTCTAATTAAAATATCTACAAAAAATTTGATCACCATTTGCAATATAATGAGACTATAAAACTTCCTTTATAACATATGGAAAATTTCACAAGAACACTAAATACACACAAAACACATAGACTTAGGTAGGGCACATTATAGAGGACCTTTTGGCACATATATCTCTACACAAATATAAACAAGAAGATAAAATCAAGCATTTCAGAATAAAATGCCTCCTTTAACAATTAATATGATGAAACGTATACAAGCCATTAAAAAAATGGTTTATTAGAGAAAATTCCATGAGAAACACATTTATACAAACTAAGGCACTAAATTTTGAAATATAAAAATGTGCAAGAAGGCCACATCATGTGAAAAAAAAATAGCATAAAATAGAAAGTTGAGTTGGTCTGCACAAACATAGAAGAATTTCAAGCCATGGTCAAAGTCACAATAGAACTGAGTAGTGGGTATATTTTTCAAATGGATAGACTGGTGGTTGGATGATAAGACATAAATCTGCTCTTAATTGTCATTACACTGCCACCTATGGAAGAGAAATATTAAAATAAAGACCTCAACATTTACCCTGTCCAGTTTTATAAGGATAAGACTATTGCCATTGCATTGTTTTGACCTCAATCGAGTGGAAGACATTATTATTATTAGCTCCTTAACTCCAAGATAGTTTTTTTTTAGATGATACACCTACTATATGGCTGAAAATAGGAAGGTATAGTTCTTGACCACTAAAAGTTCTAATGTTCATTGATAATTATGAATACAAACTACTAATTAAAAGCCACGAAAACGCTTCTCCTCTCACCAGTTTAGGAATACAACCAATTATATGCAATAGTAGCCTCTAGCATCCCTCCATAGGCATATTGTGTTAAATTTAGCTACTCATTCAACTCTGTGGAACACACATCCAGGGGATGCCAATAAATAAAATTAACTATTTGAAGTGAGAAAAGATACGTGGATATTTCAAATGCTATTTTCACTCTCTAAATTCATGCTACCAAGAATAAAACAACTAAATGACTCCCCTTGAATGACTTTGGCTCATCTAAAATTTCAACCAACATTTAATTATAAAGGAGGTCGATCTTATTTTTTTAAAGATAACACAAGTCAAGCATGGGTTTTAATTGGCCAAATATAGAATGTTGAATTAGGGTTTTAGTTACGTATACCTGACTATACGGGATGCTGCGCAGGGCGAATAGCTGGGGTTACAGGCTTTTACAAAGGTTGTTCTCCATGGAAGGTCGCAAAGGAGGTAGCTCCATTCCCTCCTACAAGCAGACTATGGGCAGTAGGGGTAAAAATCCAATGGAAAATGATAGAGGCCCTTCAAAAGGAAGGAAAAGAAATAATGAAGAGGATCAAGATGGTACTAAATCAAGGGAGAATAATAGCACTAAGGAAAATGAGGAAGAAGAAAAGGAACAAGGAACAAAAGACAAAGCACAAAAGGGACCATGTAAACCCAAAGCTGTGGTTACACCCAGAGACGTTTTAAATGATCTTGCTCTGTAAGCGCACAGGAACCACATGCAGACATATGTAATCATTTGTAAATTCGTGGGTTTATGGCCCACTAAAAAATATTTACAAATATGGATTAAATAACTACGTCTTGGGTCAAAGGGATTTTCACTGTGGTATTTGCAAATATCGAAGATAAGGACATAGTGTTTGAAGGAGGGCCCTACTTTTATGCAACACCTAGCCTCTATATGCGACCATGGATCATGAATTTTTGTTCCGGAGCGTGAGACTTTTACTTCGGTCCTGGTTTGGGTAAGACTCTACTCTCTACCTCTTGTTTACTGGCAAACAAGATCCTTATCTACCATAGGAAATAAGTTAGGACGTCTTGTCAAAGCTTCTGAGGCCACTAGAAAGTATATGTCCTTCGCTAGAATATGTGTGGAGATGGATCTCTCTGGAGCTCTACTGGATGAGTTAATCTTGGAAGTATTTGATGAAGAATGGGTGCAAACAGTAGATTATGAACATATTCCATTCAAATGTCACAAATTCCTTGAGCATGGGCACCTATTCAGAGACTGCCCTCTCAGTAAAATAGAGAATAAGAGAAAAGCTAACAAAATGAAAGATACTAAAAGTTTTCACAAAGTGGCACATAAAGGAAGAGGAAGCAAAAGGGGGCCAAAACTACAAAAATCAGAAGGGAAACAAGCCAGTCAGAACAGGTTCCAAGTTCTCGAAGAGGAAGAAGTGATAACAAAAGCAGATCAAGCAAAGGGAGGAAGTCCAGTGCAGGAGGGGAAAGAAGAAGATAGTGAAGAAGCATAAGATAATAATAAACAAAAAGAAACAATGACGAGTGATGCAAAACTGGAGATGGACCATGAAATGACCTAGAGTGTGATGGAAATGGAGGACCATGAACTACAAGAGATTCTTGAGAAAGAGAACCTAGATCTGGAAGGTTTTTTGAATGAAGGAACTAGGGAAGGGGTTGACTCGTTACCTCTAGAGGATTCCAATAGAGTTCAACAGCTATTTATATGGAAAACCCAGACCAAAGGGCTGGAGGGGAAAAGAAACAATGAAAGGCAGGGTAGCGAAGGTGTGAAAATGATGAAAACCACACCAAGATTAGCACCCAGAAACCCATGAAGGAAAAAAGGTAGAGAAAAGAAGAATGAGCTATTGGTGGAATGTGGAAAGCTAGTGATAGATTCAGGTAAGATGAAAGACCTAACTAACTACTCCTTTCCAAATATTTAATTATGAAGTTCACTTCTTGGAATATCAAGGGCCTAGGTAGTAAAAGAAAACAAAGATTGCTGAGTAATAGAATGAAACAAGTAGCTCCGAATATGATCTTCATCCAGGAAACCAAATGTTCCATTCAAAAAATAAAAGAAATCCATAGTAAATGGCTCAATCGATTTGAGTTTCTGCAAGTCAAAGCAGAGAGTACAGTAGGATGTATACTCACTCTTTGGAACCCCCAAAAAATTGGCATAATAGATGCTGAGGAATCTAGGGATTATTTATCAGTGCTCATTCAACCTATGGGAGATAAGGAAACCTAACTAGTAACGAATGTGTATGGCCCTCAAGGAATGGATGATAAACTTAGGTATCTAAATTCTCTGGAGGATCTCAGAGACAGACATGCAGGATTACCATGGATCTTGAGGGGTGATTTCAACATGATCAAATCACTTTTGGAGAAAAAAGGGGGAACCAGAACTCCAAGTAAAGACTCTTTAGCATTTCAAACTTTCATAGATAATATGAATTTAGTGGACATTGTAACAAGTAATGGTCTCTTTACTTGGAACAAAAAACGAGGAGGAGAGTTTCAGGTGGCCTCAAAATTAGACAGATTCATAATATCAAAGGATCTTATGCTCATTGACAAGGAAATGATAGAAAGAGTTCTCCCCTTCGGAAGCTCAGATCACTAGCTGGTTCAACTGGAGGTTCAGGGCATTGGTACCCCCAGGAATAGTCCTTTGAAATTTGAGAATATTTGGCTCTCCCACCCCGATTTGATTAGCAACATTGCCACCTGGTGGTTAGAAGATTTCAATATTCAGGGCTCAAGAGTGTTCCTTCTTCAAAAAAGACTAAAACACATCAAGCTCAAGCTCAAAGATTGGAACAAGAATGAATATGGCAATATTTTTGAAGCCAAAAAATATGTTGAAGGTAAAATTTAGGAACTCAACCAAGCCCCTATCACGGATGGCTTTGATAAAGATAAAAGTGATCAGGTTTCCAAATATCATCAAGACTAGGAGAATTTATGTAAACAAGAGGAAATATTTTGGAGACAAAAGTCTAGAGTTCAATGGCTAAAAGAAGGTGAGCATAATACTAGATTTTTCCATAGAACCACAATTGCGAATAGAGCTTATAATAGGATTTCTTCGATCAAGGACGAGGGTGGTAATATTCTCAATTCTCATGAAGAATAAAAGCTATGCTTGGTCAGCACTTTCGAGATATAGCAAATGAAACCATTTCAGATAGAGAACATTACATCAATGACCTAATAAGACATATACCCAGGCTGGTGTCTAGAGAGGACAATTTCAACCTTAATAGGTCAGTGACTGAAGAGGAGGTTAGTGAGGTCCTTAAAGAAATGCAGAATGGTAAGGCGCCAGGCCCTAAAGGTTTCAATGTGGATTTCTTCGAATCCTATTGGAGTATAGTCAAACTAGATATTCTGAATGTGTAGAAGATTCCAGGAAGAATAAAACTATTTTGAAGGTGCAATACCTCCTTCATATCCCTGATCCCTATACAAGACTTGGCTCAAAGTCCTGACAGGTTTAGACCCATAGCTTTGTGCAATGTGGTTTACAAAATAATATCCAAGGTTGTGGCCAATAGACTCAAACCTCTTCTTCCTACCCTAGTTTCTATGGAACAATATGGATATGTAGAAGGTAGATAGATTCTCAATAATATCATTCAAGCACATGAAGTGGTGCACTCTCTGACCGGCAATGGGAAAGCTGGAATGATGATGCAATTGGACATAGAAAAAGCTTATGGTAAGTTGAATTGGACCTATATCGGGAAATTTCTTATTGCTTTTGGGTTTGATCACAACTAGGTTAGATGGATCATGGCCTTGGTTACTTTTCCATCTTTTCAATTTTGGTTAATGGCTCTCCCTCGGAGAATTTTATTCCTTTAAGAGGCCTGGGGCAGGGAGACCCTCACTCCCTTTCTCTTCATCCTCATGATGGAAGGAATAGGTAGATCTATCAGGCATGCAAAAGAAGTGGGTAAGATTAAAGGTATCCAACTTTCTGATAATGGGCAAGCCTTAACTCATCAACAATTTGTGGATGATTCCATGCTGCAGGGAATCCTCACGGTCAAAGAAGCTCTTGCGTATAAACAAATCTTGTGTGACTTTGCCATGGCTTCATGTATGGAAGTTAATCTTTCCAAATCTAAGATTTTTTTCTTTAATACTAATATTGCTATTCAGAGGAATATCTCTAGAATTCTGGGCTTTCAAAGGGATATCCTCCCTTCAAAATATTTTGGATTTTCTCTAACTGCTAAACCTTTGCACAAGAGCATTTGGGAGCTAGTGATTAATAAGATGCAGGACAAAATCAAGAAATGGACTATTAGATCTTTAAACTTGGCTGGAAGGTTGGTACTCAGAAAGGTTGTTCTTCAAGCAATCCTAGTTTTCATGCTATCAACAATCCCAACACCAAAAGGAGTCTTGCAACAATTCAGATCCATTCAAAGAGACTTTCTTTGGGTAAGGGGGGGGGGGGCAAGAAAGAAATGGGCTTTGGTCATTGGGGATAAATATGTAAACCTAGAAACCATGGGGATCTTGGACTGGATGATCCGGAGATTCTTAGCAGGGTCTTAGGTACAAAATTATGGTGGCACTGGGTCAAAGATCCAAAAGCACAGTGGGCCAGTATCTGGAAAGAAAAATATGCCAGCACTTCACAAAATAGTGATCACATAAGAATGTCTGGAAGTATAAAAGGCTCACACATCTGGAACAAAGCCTAGGAGAATAGAGGATTAGTTCAAAAAAACAACTTTTGGGAAATCAGAGGAGGAAATTTGGCCTTATTTTGGGAGGATAAATGGCAACAGGAACCTATACTATTAACAAAGGACTTTTTGGATCTCAGGAATGAGACAGAAACTAAAGGACTAATTAAGGTAAAAGATTTTTGGGATCAAACCAACAGTGCAGGAAAATGGAGAACCTAGAGGAACATGGATTACAAGGATGGAAACTCTTTAAAAGAAAAAGCAAATGAGCTTAGGAATTTGGTGGAACAAAGGAAGATATTAGTGATAGGAGGGCATGACCAACTTAGATGGGGCAACAATAATGAGGGTTCCTTCAATCTTAAGGAGGCAAAACACTTACTCCTTTAGCTGGACTCCCATGTTCCAGATAGGATTTAGTTGAACCTTTGGAGACATCAATGCTAGATGAATATCAAACTTTTCATTTGGTTGGTTTTTCATAAGAAAAGTTTGACTTGGGATAACATCAAGAAGAGGGGTGTTCTAGGGCCTTCTAGATGCTAGCACTGTGAAGCCTAAGAGGAAACAATGGAGCATCTTCTTAATAATTACAGTTTCACCTCTTGGTTGTGGGACACTTTTGCTTCTATATTCTAGCAGACTGACAGGGACCAAGGGTGTATTATCAATAGCCTAACCAAGTGGAGACGTAACTTTTCAGATTATGAATTTCTAGGCACTCCTTGGGCTCTTATGCCAGGCTTCATTATATTGAATGTCTAGAAAGAAAGGAACAAAAGAATCTTCAAGATGACAAAAGTTCCTCCCATTGCCTTTTTTAGCAGATCTTAAACCAGATTAAGGAAACGGTTGGCACCACTGTGTGGAACCCCCCTAAGAACCCTCCTTCAGATGCAGAATTGAGGATTCTTCATCAGCTAGGTACGCAAGGGCTCATCCCTCAGGACCTGGATAGGGAAGTAAGGAAGATGGACACTAAACAGGATTTATGGCACCTTCCCCCTCAGGGTTTTTTGAAATTCAATATTGACGGGGCTTCAAAAGGCAACCCGGGAATCGCTGGATTTGGAGGGGTGTTAAGGGATGAAAAAGGAAACATTCTTTTCATCTTTCATTTCCATTTAGGAAGAGCCACTAACAATATGTTGGGGCTAATGGCTATGGAACAGTGTCTTGATCTCATGAAGCAAGATAACTGCCAAAATGTGATTGTTGAAGTTTATTTTGAGATAATTATTAACTCGGTCAAGAGAATCAATTGTGGCACAATGCCGGAAAAGGTCTCTAAACACTGGAGGCTGATCTTGGTCTTTCAAGGATTCAACTTCACCTCCAGAGCCTTCGCAAAGTTATTTTTAATCATGTGCGAATATCAGCCAATAAATTGCTGGATATTCTGGCCAATCAAGGAGTGACCTGCACTGAGTGCAAGGTCAAAATGGAGTGGCAAGAGATACCTTAGGATATATTAAAGGCGTATTGTCACGATCAAGCTGATGAAGATCGATGGTGTTTCAAATCAGAGCCATGGAGGCAGGGTCTAGATGACTAGTCTTCATTTTGTTTCATGACCTTTTTCACAGTCTGGTCTTTGCAGACGACAGATCAGTGTTGGCCTACGCATCCCACATAATTACAGTGACAGATGCTCCAAAGGGAAACTGCTCGAAAGGCTCGTGTTAGTGGAGTGTTGGCTAGAAGGAGGGCATAGTAGGATTAGTGCAAGGGGCTGAAATCCCGACTTTTTCGGCGGTTATAATACCTCGGTTTCTCTTTCAATGGACACTTTACCACTCTCGGCGCAGTATATGGTATATCACAAGTGTTCTAAGTGGGAAGTGGTTTTGAAGAATTGGTAGCAATTCCATTCATCAACTTACACGTGGCCAAGGGGAGGGATCGAATACTGCCCTCATAGTGCGACAATGTTCGGTTCACTTGACCCATGTGATATGAGCCTTGACCGTCGGATTAAACAAGGTGGATCTACGGTTAGGGATGATCGGGCATGTAGGTGGGTTTGGCGGTTAAGCGCCACACTTCTAGGTGCCATGATATCCTCCATTGCCATTAGATCAGGAGAGGAGATTGGACGGTTAAGATTAATGATGCAAGTTTGGAGGAGGAATAGCTCCCATACTTGTTTCGTTTCTTGGCGAGAATCGATGTCTTGAGCACGTTTAACAGGCAGACCTGATTTCCTTTCAGAATTAGTTTCTTTTTCTCTTTGGGCCCGATATTAAATTTAATGAGGGTGCTTGGAGCCAGGTCAATTTTATTCACATCTGATGGACTTGCGTGGGATGATTGATCCGTCTTATTATTTTCTATCTTTTGAAAGTTCCAAGGTTTCGTTGGTAGGGTTTGAGGTTTTGGCGTGCAGCTGGATGCCCGTAGCCCATAATTCCTCGTGGGCCCTTGTATTTTATGTAATTTATTTTCCTTATTAATGATATAGAAGGTACGAATCTTGCTTCAGCAAAAAAAAATAATTAGGGTTTTAGTTGGCTAAAATAGCACAAATACCAAGGTGATTAGTTTTTCCAAAATTGGTAAAGGATCATCCACTAGTAAATTTAGATCTCAAATCATAAGAAAAGGATATAGATTAAGTTGGACAAAAATAAAAAACTACCAAATTTATGAAAGGAAGTCAAATTAGGGTTTGGAGGTTGAGATTCTTAGAACGCCTCGAGTGAAAACCCTCTCAATGGTTGTCACTAGCTTCCACATGTAACACTAAGAACACCTCCTCTTCCTAAACTACTACACACCAAACCATGAGAAAAACCATGTACATACAATAAAATATAAATGATAAATATAAATATGTGAAAAATAACATCCCAACTACTAGAAAATAGGAAAGAAAGAAAATTAAGATAATTTCTATGAGATTGTTGCCAACTAGAGCATGCCGAAAAATAACAAAATATTAGATATTGATGAAAATAACCTCATGTGATTCATTGCAAAAAACCCAAATATATGCTCAATATCAACATGCAAGCTCTAAAATTGGAACTTCAAAAAATAGCAATGTTATGAAAATGTTGGCATGTTTCCAAGAAAAATCTCATTTGCAATGTCAACTCACAAAGATCAATTGATGCATGATCAACTCCCACATGTTGACCTTAGAACTATTGCTCCTAGAAAATAAGAAAGCTATTAATAATAGAAATTTCTTGAAAATTTGGTGAATATGTGATGCAGGAGCATCCAAGCACTCATAATTAAAGGAGGAATCCGAAGTGGAGCAAGGAAGAGGACGTGGACCATTGGAACTAAACCGGAGAAATTCTATTAAAAGATCTTAAATGATGGAATGGATAAAGTCTCTCGAATACTTAATTAAATGTAATCTGTCACATATGTATGCATGTAGAGAGAATTAGGGACAGTTGAGTGATTCATGGAGAGGGTTTGATCGGATCCTTTCAGTGATCCGATCCAATGTGTTTTATAAATGGGGAACCTGCGTGTTCAATAGGGACAGAGTGAGAACACAGTAAGGTGGTAAGCCGAGTGAGTAAAATGTAATCGATCGGGAAATTGTTCCTAAGGCTGAAATGCCTTAGATCTGTAATTATTCCATGTATAATATAAAGTGTGTTTAAGCATTGAATTGTGAGTTTGTGTGTTGTTCATAGATAGTTTGAATATCTGGTTTGTAAGTATGTTGATCGACCATCAATCATTGTAAGGATCAATGGCGATCCGATGATTATATGAATGTTTTGTGTAAAATGGTATATGGTAGAGGAACTGGATTAAGGCATAAAATCCATCAAATGGTGGAAAAAATAGATGTCGATCGTCTGATCGATAGATCAAGAGATCAACGGTCTAGATCAAAATACAGAGGAACCTGAAGAAACCATCAGAATCGTCCGATGGAAGAAATCGACGGTCATCACACGGTGGAAGAGCGTGGAAGTTAATTCATGGAAAAAGTGGTTTCCCAATGGTGGAAGTGGTATTTCGGGCGAGCGAAAAATGGTAAGTTGTATTGAAGGGTGAGCACCCAATTACACTTAGTGATTGACACATAGCAGTGAGGATGAGAGAGGAAACCACTTTTCGGGTGGTTAATCCCCATGCTAATTATGCACCCGAAATCAATGTTAGTCGTCGAATCTAGCATGACTTGATTGACGGTGGAGGATTGACGTGCCAGTTTGAATGTTCGGAGTGAATATTGACTGTTGGATCCAGGGAAGTAATAAATGATGGAGATTGGTCAACTGGAGATCAGAGAAAGTAAGGAGCAACGCTGTGGAAAGGAATAGATGTGTGGACCTGATGATATATAGGTTTGAGTGTATAAATTTTGAAGTCTAACCTTATGGTTCGAAGTGGGTTTTTCCTGTGTTTTCCTTTGTATTGGGTTAAATTGACGTGGTTCCAGTTTTTAAATAAAAATCTGAATAAGTGTATGGTCCTGGTTTAAAGGCTTAAGCCTTCAATTTACACTTCCGATAGGTTTGTGGGCCCATAACCCACATGCGTCCGAATTGAAAGTTATAAAGAAAGGGAAAATTGGATTTACGCCAAAATCTCCTTTCATTATTTGGTATCAGAGTAGGGAAAGGGAAAGTTTTCTTGTGAGAAGGAACAAAGAGTGCAAGCAGAAGGAGAAGAGGTACAGTTGTGTTGAATACTGGAGAGTTATGGTATTTACTATTGTGCAAAGAATGGCAATGGAATGTGAGAAGACTTGCAACAATCCTAGATCATGGAGTGCTCAAGTGGTTCCAAAGAAGAGAGAACCAGAAGGATTCCAAAATACTAAGCTCAGGAGAAATATTGGTGAGGTATCGTGTACTAGAAGAACACTATTATGGGAGAGGTTTGGTTCCAACTCACAGAAGATCATGAAGGCAGTTCCACTGAGAAGTGGGTAGAATTGCTAAAAACAAGGGGAAGCATATGACCAGGACATCATAAATTTTTGTGCCTCGGGAGTCTGATGTAGTAGAATTCGAGCACTCATAATTAAAGGAGGAACCCGAAGTGGAGAAAGGAAGAGGACGTGGACAATCAGAACTAAACTAGAGAAATTCTGTTAAAACAAAGCTTAAATGATGGAATCGATAAAGTCTCTCGAAGACTTAATTAAATGTAATCTGCCACATATGTATGCATGTAGAGAGAATTAGGGACAATTGAGTAATTCATGGAGAGGATTTGATTGGCTCCTTTTAAGTGATCTGATCCAATGTGTTTTATAAATGGTGAACCTACATGTTCAATAGCGATAGAGTGAGAAGAGAGTAAGGTGGTAAGCTGAGTGAGCAAAAGGTAATCGATAGTGAACTTGTTCCTAAGGTTGAAATGCCTTAGATCTGTAATTATGCCGTGTATAATATAAAGTGTGTTTAAGTGTTGAGTTGTGCGTTTGTGTGTTGTTCATAGATAGTCTGAATATCTCATTTGTAAGTGTGTTGATCGGCCATCGATCAGTGTAAGGATCAATGGTGATCCAATGATTATATGAATGTCATGTGTGAAATGGTATATGGTAATGGAACTAGATTAAGGTGCAAAATCCATCAAATGCAGGAGAAAATAGATGCCGATCGTCCTATCAACAGATCAAGAGATCAACAGTCCAGATCAAAATACAAAGGAACCTGAGGGAACCATCAGAACTATCTGATGGATGAAATCGATGGTCATCACATGGTGGAAGAGCGTGGAAGTTAATTTGCGGAAAAAGTGGTATCACAACAACGGAAGTTGTATTTTGGGCGAGCGAAAAGTGGTAATTGGTATTGAAGGGTGAGCACCCGATTCCACTTAGTAATTGACATGTAGCAATGAGGATGAGAGAGGAAACCGCTTTTCGGGCGGTTAATCTCCATGCTAATTGTGCACCTGAAATCAATGTCAACCGTCAGATCTAGCACGAGTTGATCGATGGTAGAGGATTGAGGCGCTAGTTTGAATGTTCGGAGAAAATATTGACCGTTGGACCTGGGAAAGTAATGGATGGCGGAGATCGACCGATCAAAGATCAGAGAATGTAAGGAGCAGCGCTGTGGAAAGGACTAGATGTGTGGACCTGACGATATATGGGTTCGGGTGTATAAATTTTGAAGTCTGACCTTATGGTTCAAAGCAGGTTTTTCTCGTGTTTTCCTTTGTATTGCGTTAAATTGACGTGGTTCCGATTTTTAAAGAAAAATCTGAATAAGTGTATGGTCTCGGTTTAAAGGCTTAATCCTTCAATTTACACTTCCGATAGGTTTGTGGGTCCTTAACCCACAAGCCTTAGGATCGAAAGTTATAAAGGAAGGGGAAATCAGCCTTATCCCAAAATCTCCTTTCATGATTATGCCTCTTAAAAGAACTCTACCCACCATGAAACCTGATGCATCTGTCACTAAAAAATAGCTCGATGAAAATAAACTAGATGTTAACCCTCCAATTGCATAGGTGAATCTGGGGTTAATAAGACCTATTCATTCCCGCTCTTCAAGATTCTTAAGACAATATACCACCCTTTAGCATGGAGTAAGGATTGGTACAATTCATTTAACCTCATGGAATATATAAAGGAAAAAATATCCCTATTGCATGGAGAAAACAAAAGAATGGGATAAGTGTGGAAAGGTCCACATGTTGATCAATAGATATAGTAGCTTAGATACATGGAAATGATATAGTTGGTGTGTGTATGTGGTGTGTGTGAGTGTGTATTTTTTTTCAAAGTGAAATGCAGATAACATGTAATTTATTTTAGTTATTTTTTTGGTTTTCATGTACATATATTATGTGACATCTCCCTTGTACTCAGTGGTAAAGTGGCTCTTGATGCAACCAATATTACAAAAATTGTGACTCAAAACTAATGATTATCAGAGTCTGAAACAAATGAACAATGTGTTGTGACCATATTTGGATTCATTCTTAGTAGTATACTTGGACGATATTGTGGGTTATATTGGATCATCGGAGAGAGTTAGGTGAATTTTGAGGTCTAAAATGGGCCTCCTAGGAAATTATAAAATAATAGTGGAAATAATAAAATAATATTAGATTACATCATCAAATTTTAGAGAGAAAAAAGAAAATACTACTTTTTCAACTCGTATTTTCAACTTATCTCCCCAAGGTTTTACTCAATTTCGAGCGGGAGTACTCGTTTGATGCAGAATTTGATTCCTCATCCAAGGAGTACCCATGTTGCATGATTTTGATGGACGCTACTACACGAAAAATGAGAAATACATGAAAAACATGATTGCAATCACATTTTTTCATGTATTTCTCATTTTTCGTGTAAATGGGTGCATCAAAAGCATGAAACATGGGTACTCCTTAGATGAGGAATTAAATTTTACATCCAACAAGTACTCCGACTTGAAATTTGAGCAAAACCTTAGGGAGATAAGTTGAAAATATGAGTTGAAAAAGTAGTTTTATTATTTTATTATTTTTTTTATCTTTTTACTCCAAAAAAGGGGAATTATGCCCCATGGTTGACATCATCATCTTGAATGCTATTGGTTCTTATAAAGTTTATTTTGGCTGTACATTTTACTTAGGAGGCCTATTTTAGACCTCAAAAATTCCCTAATGACTTGGCATTAGTGTTCAAGGTGCTGAGGAAGAATCAATTATTCTTGAAAAATTCAATGTATGTTTACACAGTCTGAGATTATGTTCCTTGGGCATTAGATTGCCCGAGCATACATTTGAATGGATGTCGACAAGGTTCAGGTGATAGAATATTGGGAAGAGCTGAGGGATGTCCATGGTGTGAGGGTCTTCTTGGGGATGGAAAACTATCAACAAAAGTTCATAGTGGGTTATTCCAATATTACCGCACCATTGTCTGAATTGTTGAAAAAATACAAGTCATTGAAGTGGACCAAGAGATATGGGGAAGCATTCGAACAGTTGAAGAAAAGGATGGTGACCACATCGATATTGAAGTTTCCTAAATTTGAACAATCGTTTGGAGTGTGTTGGGCACCAAATTGGCCTATCTTTTCCCTGCATTTCCACTCCTCTTTTCACCCTTTTTGCATTCATTCACATATATTTGTTGTGTAACATTATGAGGTAATTCCTCTTTATCATCTCTTGGGATATTTTATTAATGAAGTAGAGTCATGAAGGTTTTTACATAAAAAACCACTAAAACTTGTGATAACCGCAAATTATGGAGCACAAGTGTTGACCGCGCATCATATTGCAACAGTTCTGCGATTCACAACAACTGATTGACCACGAGAAAGCAACATAACTAATTGCAGCTGCTCTCAACCCGTTTTTGACCATTCATGTTCTTGGTTTTCTCTGCTCCAGTGTTGCGATACAACTGATGTATATCGTTGGGCATATAGTTGTCAGGCTTTGGGGAGAATTATTCTCCTTTGTATTGTATAAAAGATGGGTAATTCCCATATCAAGGGGACCCCGGTATGATATTGTAACAACATTATTCAGATTAATAAGATAAACCCTTTGCTGATATATCATTTTCTATGAGTAACGCAACCCTGATCAGAGAGCTGGGCCCGCTTTTCTGATCAAGTGTTGCGTGTTTCCTTGTGTTGTGTGTATTTTCTATTTGTCGTGTTATTTCTTGTTGTTGTTGGGTGTGGAACCTGATTATCTTTTGTATTCAAAGGTATCGCTGCATTGGACCCCAGTTCGAAATGGGGCGGCAACGTTTCCCGTAAAATATTCGCTGCAGGGGGGGTCCAAGGGGGGTCCAGGCAGGGGGTTTCTGAGGCAGTTCCCCTGAAGCTAAGAATAGATGTAAAATTACCTTGTAAAAGTATAGTAATTTCTAGTAAATCTGGGCCGTTCATTAGGCAGAGATCTGATGCTAGAAGTTATGTCTAATTTAGGGTTTTTTTCCGTAGAAGGCAACCCCTCACTATTTATGAGGGAATTGTATTATGTATATGGAAGATCTGTATTCTGAGTGAGAAAGAGAGAGGAGATTGAGAGTGAAGAGGGTGTTACAACGGATTTGCTGTAGGTTGTATCTCTTCAGTTTGCTAGATAACATAAAAGGAAGGACTAGTTGTTTCTCTGTGGACGTAGCCCAAACTGGGTGAACCACGTATATATGTGCCTCTCTTGTTTTATGTATTTTCTGTGTTTATATTTCTTCAATATTATGTGTTCCATTTCTCTGTAATATACTATTTTCTAACAACTGTATCAGAGCCGAAGTTCTATTTGGCTGATAAACCCATAGGAGAGAAGGGTTCCTGGTTCGAGTGGGAGCAATGGAAAAAGATGATAGGTTTAGGGTCGAAAAATTCAATGGCCAAAACTACCAACTATGGAAGATGCAGATGGAAGACTATCTGTATCAAAGAGATTTGTACCTACCATTGAGCGAAAATGAAAAGAATCCGATGAGTATGATAGATACAGAATGGGATATTCTTGACAGAAAGGCACTTGGAACAATACGGCTATGCCTAGTGGCGTCAGTACCATTTAATATTTTAAAGGAAATGACAATAGAGGGTTTAATATTAGCATTGGTCAAACTATATGAAAAACCCTCGGCCTCAAATAAGGTATTTCTTATGAAGCGTTTATTTAATATGAAGATGTTAGAAGGTGGATCTGTTGCAAACCATTTAAATGATTTTAATACAGCTACAAGTCAGTTAAGTTCTGTACGGGTAAATTTTGATGATGAAGTTAGGGCTCTATTATTTCTATGCTCATTGCCAGAAAGTTGGAATGGCTTAGTTATGGCCATTAGTAACTCTGTCTCTAGATCTAGTACTTTAAAGTTTGATAATGTTGTCGGTGCAATCCTTAGTGAGGAAATGTGACGAAAAAGCTCCGGTAAGACATCAGGAAATGCTTTGACTGCAGAGACTAGGGGAAGAAAAATGGAAAGAGGAAAGAGCTCAGGATATTGCAGTAAGTCAACAAAAGGCAGATCCAAGTCCAGATCGGGGATAGTGTGCTGGAAATGTCAGAAGAAAGGACACCTGAAGAAAGACTGCAAGTCTCGACGTTGGGTGTGGAGCCTGATTATCTTTTGTATTCAAAGGTATCACCACATTGGACCCCAGTTCGAAATGGGGTGGAAACACTACCCATAAAATATTCGCTGCCGGGGGGTCCAGGCAGGGGGTTTGGGGGCAGTGCCCCCGAAGCTAAGAATAGATGTAAAATTACCTTGTAAAAGTATAGTAATTTCTAGTCAATCTGGGCCGTTCATTAGGTAAAGATCTGATAGTAGAAGTTATGTTTAATTTAGGGTTTTTTGCCCTAGAAGGCAACCCCTCACTATATATGAGGGAATTGTATTGCGTCTATGTAGATCTGTGTTCTGAGTGAGAAAGAGAGAGGATATTGAGAATGAAGAGGGTGTTACAGTAGATCTATTGTGGATTGTATCTCTTCAGTTTTCTAGATAATATAAAAGGAAGGACTGGTTGTTTCTTCATGGATGTAGCCCAAACTGGGTGAACCATGTATATTTGTGTCTCTCTTGTTTTATGCATTTTCTGTGTTTATATTTCTACAATATTTTATGTGTTCCATTGCTTCGTAATATATAATTTTCTAACAACCGGTATCAAAGCCGAAGGTCTATTTGGCTGATAAACTCATAGGAGAGAAGGGTTCATGGTTCGAGTGGGAGTAATGGCGGCAGATGGTAGGTTTAGGGATGAAAAATTCAACAGCCAAAACTACCAGATATGGAAGATGCAGATGGAAGATTATCTATATTAGAGAGATCTTTACCTACCATTGAGTGGAAAGAAAAAGAAGCTGACAAGTATGACAGATATAGAGGATATTCTCGACAGAAAGGCACTTGGAACAATACGGTTGTGCCTAGCAGCGTCAGTAGCATTTAATATTTCAAAGGGAACAAAAATAGAGGGTTTAGTGTCGGCATTGGCCAAACTATATGAAAAACCCTTGACCTCAAATAAGGTATTTCTTATGAAGCGTTTATTTAATATGAAGATGTCATAAGGTGGATTTGTTGCTGATTGTTTAAATGATTTTAATACTGTTACAACTCAATTAAGTTCTATAGTGTTAAACTTTGATGATGAAGTTAGAGCTTTGTTATTCTTGTGCTCATTTCCAAAAAGTTGGAATGGTTTAGTAATGGCCATTAGTAACTCTTTTTTTGGATCTAGTACTTTAAAGTTTGATGATGTTATCGGTGGTATCCTGAGTGAGGAAATGCGACAGAAAAGCTCTGGTGAGACATCGGGTAATGCTTTGAGTGTAGAGTCTAGGGGAAGAAAAATGGAAAGAGAAAAGAGCTCAGGATATCGCAGTAAATCAAGGAACAGATCCAAGTCCAGATCAGGGATAGTCTGCTAGAAATCTAGAAAGAAAGGACACCTAAAGAAAGACTGTAGATCTCGGAAGGGAAAAGAAGGAGATTCACATCAAGAAAACAATCATGAAGCAAATGTGATAGGTGAGGTGTTACAAGATGCTTTGATTCTTTCTTTTGAAAATATTATTGATTCCTGGGTGGTAGATTCAGGGGCCTCATTCCATGCCACACCTGATAAGAAATACTTTCATGACTATGTTCAAGGAGATTTTTGACAAGTTCGTTTGGGTGATGATAAACCCTGTAAAATTGTTGGAATGGGTAAGGTTCTTGTAAAACAATAGAATGGAAACCAATGGCTACTAAAGGAGGTAAGGCATGTTCCAGATCTGAAGAAAAATCTAATTTCAACAAGGCAGTTAGGCGGTGAAGGTTGTATGACAACTTTCATAGATAAAGCTTGGAAGGTCACCAAAGGAGCCTTGGTAATAGCAAAAGGCGAAAAGGTTGGTACATTGTATTTATGCAATGGTATTTCTAATTGTGTTAATGATTTAACTTCCAAAGGAGAAGATGCAGCATTATGGCATCATAGGCTTGGACACATGAGTGAAAAAGGGATGAAGATTCTTCACTCAAGGAATTTGTTGCCGGGTTTGAAGAATGTTGATTTGGACTTCTGTGAGAATTGCATTTATGGAAAACAGAAGAGAGTCAGATTTCTCAGAGTTGGGAAAGAAAAGAAGAATGAAAAATTAGAGCTTGTGCATACAGATGTATGGGGACCTGCTCAGGTATCATCTCTCGGTGGCTCTCGTTATTATGTTACTTTTTATTGATGATGTAACTAGAAAAACTTGGATTTATTGTATTAAGAATAAATCTGATGTATTTGATACTTTTAAGAAATGGAAAGCTTTGGTTGAGATTGAGACATGAAAGAAATTGAAGTGTCTCAGATCAGAAAATGGAGGTGAATATTGCAGCAAAGAGTTTGATAGGTATTGTTCAAAGCATGGAATTCATAGAGAGAAGACAGTTCCAAGAAAACCACAAGAAAATGGTGTGTCAAAAGGGATGAATAAAACAATCATGGAGTGTGGAAGGTGCATGAGATTGCATGCAGGATTGCCTTTACAATTTTGGGTAGATGCTGTAGATACTGTTGTTTATCTAATAAATAGAGGGCCTTCAAGTTCCTTGGATGGTGGTGTTCTAGAGGAAGAATGGACAAGTAAAAAGGTAAACTACTCTTTCTTAAAGCCTTTTGGTTGTGAGGCCTTTGTCCATATTAATAAAGAAAATAGAAAAAAGCTTGAGGCAAAATCAAAGAAATGTACCTTTACTGGATATGGTGTTAATGATTTTGGTTATTGCTTATATGATTATGAAAATCAAAATATCATTAGGAGCAGAAATGTAATATTCAATGAAACGGTCTTGTATAAGAATCAGTTGCAGGAAAAGAAACAGGAAAAAGAAAACAAGGAATACACAGTTCTTGATGAGATCACTGAAAAAGTAAAAGTGCCTGAAAATAATAATAATCAAAAACCATAACAACAACAACCACCACAACAGCAACAAACACCCCAAACACGTAAAAGTGGTGTTAGAAGTTCTACAAGGACAAGTAGACCCCTTGAACAATACTCTCCTTCATTATATTATGTATTGTTGACTGATTCTGGTGAACCAGAATGTTATGAAGAAGTAGTGCAGGTAGAAAACAGGAAGAAGTGGGAGCAAGCCATGAAAGAAGAGATGGACTCCTTAGCACATAACCAGACTTGGGACTTAGTCAGGTTGCCTGCAGGTAAAACAACATTTTAGAATAAATGGGTTTACAGGCTGAAGGAAGAAGATGGAGGAAAATAGAGGTACAAAGCTAGACTTGTGGTGAAGGGGTTTGCACAGAAGAAAGGTATTGATTTTGATGAAATATTTTCTCCTGTTGTTAAAATGACTTCAATCAGAACTATTCTAAGTCTAGTAGCAGCTGAAGTTTTGCATCTTGAGCAGTTGGATGTAAAGATAGCCTTTCTCCATGGGGATTTGGAGGAAGAGATATATATGCAGCAACCACAAGGATATGAGGTAAAAGGGAAGCAAAAACTAGTGTGCAGGTTGAAGAAGAGCTTGTATTGCTTAAAACAGACTCCAAGGCAGTGGTATATAAAATTTGACAAGTTTATGTTTGAACAAGGTTATACTAGGTGTCACTCTGATCATTGTGTTCATCTCAAAAGGAAAAATGATGGCAGTTATATTATATTGTTATTGTATGTAGATGACATGCTTGTTGCACGTTCTAACATGCAGGAAATAAATGTGCTTAAAAGGAAATTGGCAAACTCATTTTAAATGAAGGATTTGGGTGCTACAAAACAAATCCTTGGTATGAGATTAACTAGAGATAGGAAGAATCACAAATTAACATTGTCTCAAAGTGAGTACATAGAAAAGGTGTTGAAAAGGTTTAATATGCAGAATGCAAAACCAGTTAGTATACCTTTTGGTAGCCATTTCAAATTAAGTAAGGAGGAGTGTCCCAAGACTCAGGAAGAAATGGCTCATATGTCTAAAGTTCCATATGCATCAGCAGTTGGAAGCTTAATGTATGCAATGGTCTGCACAAGGCTTGATATTGCACATGTAGTGGGAGCTGTAAGCAGGTACATGAAAAATCCAGGAAAATAACATTGGATAGCGATGAAGTGTATTCTCAGGTATTTGAAAGGTACCACAAATCAAGCATTATGTTTGGGTGGTTCAAACATTGCTCTACAGGGATATGTTGATGCAGATATTGCAGGTGACAGAGATAACAGGAGGAGCACTACAGGATATGTATTTACTATAGGTGGAATAGCTGTCAGCTGGGTTTCAAAAATCCAAAGTGTTGTTGCACTTTCAACAACAGAAGCAGAGTATGTTGCTGCTGCAGAGGCTAGTAATGAAATGATTTGGTTACAATGGTTTCTGGATGAATTAGGTAAGAAGCAGGAGTTGGGCAGGTTATACAGTGATAGCCAGAGTGCTATACATCTTGCAAAAAACTCTACATTTCATTCCAAGACTAAACATATATAGCTCAAGTACTATTTCATACGGTCAGCATTGTAAGATGGACAATTGAAGCTGGAAAAGATACACACTAGGTAGAATCCTATAGATATGCTAACAAAATTTGTAACCAGGGAGAAACTAAGGATCTGCTTAGTTTCAATTGGTCTTCAAGTATGATGAAGATGATAAGAAATAGCCAGGTCTAAAGAGGAGTCATTGTCCAGCAAATGAAGCAGTGGTGGAGTTGCTATAATCAGTCTCCAAGTGGGAGATTGTTGGGTGTGGAGCCTGATTATCTTCTGTATTCAAGGGTATCAATGCATTGGACCCCAGTTCGAAATGGGGCGGCAATGCCACCTGTAAAATATTCACTACAGGGGGGGTCCAGGGGGGGTCCAGGTAGGGGGTTTCGAGGGCATCGCCCCTAAAGCTAAGAATAGATGTAAAATTGCCTTGTAAATGTATAGTAATTTTTAATCAATCTAGGCCATTCATTAAGTGGACATTTGACAGTAGAAGTTATGTTTAATTTAGGGATTTTTTCCCTAGAAGGAAACCCCTCACTATATATGATGGAATTATTGTATTGTGTCTATGGAAGATTTGTATTCTGAGTGAGAAAGAGAGAGGAGATTGAGAGTGAAGAGGGTGTTACAGCGGATCTGTTTTAGGTTGTATCTCTTCAGTTTGCTGGATAATATAAAAAGAAGGACTGGTTGTTTCCTTGTGGATGTACCTCAAACTGGGTGAACCACGTATATCTGTGTCTCTCTTGTTTTATGCATTTTTCCGTGTTTATATTTTTGCAATATCTATGTGGTCCATTGTTCCGTAATATATAATTTTCTAACACTCGGGAGGGAAAAGAAGGAGACACGCAACAAAAAACTAATCATGAAGTGAATGTAACAGGTGGTGTGTTACAAGATGCTTCGATTCTTTCATTAGAAAATATTACTGATGCCTGGGTGGTAGATTCAGGGGCCTCATTCCATGCGACACCTAATAGGAAACATTTTCATGATTATGTTCAAGGAGATTTTGGACAGGTTCGATTGGGTGATGATAAACCCTGCAAAATCGTTGGAATGGGTACGATTTTCATAAAAAAGCAAAATGGAAATCAGTGGCTATTGAAGGAGTTAAGGCATGTTCCAGATCTGAAGAAAAAATTGATTTCAGTAGGGTAGTTGGGAGGTGAAGGTTGCATAACTACTTTCATAGATAAAACCTGGAAGGTCACAAAAGGATCCCTAGTAATAGAAAAAGGAGAAAAGGTTGGTACATTGTATTTATGTAATGGTATTTCTAATTTTGTTAATGCTTTAACCTCTACACAAGAAGATATAGCATTGTGACATCATAGGCTTGGGCATATGAGTGAGAAGGGGATACAGATTCTTCACTCAAGAAATTTGTTGCCAATTTTGAAGCATGTTGATTTAAACTTCTGTGAAAATTGTGTTTATGGAAAACAGAAGAGAGTCAGATTCCTTAGAGTTGGGAAAGAAAAGAAGAGTGAAAAATTAGAGCTTTTGCATACAGATGTATGGTGACTTACTCATGTATCATCTCTTGGTGGCTCTCATTATTATGTTACTTTTATTGATGATGCAAGCAGAAAAACATGGATTTATTGTATTCGAAATAAATATGATGTATTTGATACTCGCAAGAAATGGAAAGCTTTGGTTGAAAATGAGACATGAAAAAGGTTGAAGTGTCTCAAATCAGATAATGGAGCTGAATATTGCAGCAAAGAGTTTGATATGTACTGTTCAGAGAATGGAATTCACAGAGAGAAGATAGTTCCAAGAACACGACAAGAAAATGGTGTATCAAAAAGGATGAACATGACAATCATGGAGCTTGCAAGGTGCATGAGATTGCATGCAGGATTGCCTTTACAATTTTGGGTAGATGTTGTAGATACTATTGTTGATCTAATAAATAGAGGGCCTTCAAGTTCCTTGGATGGTGGTATTCCAAAGGAAGCATGGACAGATAAAAAGATAAACTACTCCTTTTTAAAGACTTTTGGTTGTGAAGCCTTTGTCCACATTAACAAAGAAAATAGAACAAAGCTTGAGGCAAAATCAAAGAAATGTACCTTTATTGCATATGGTGTTAATGATTTTGGTTATTTATTTATGATTATGAAAAACACGAAATCATTAGGAGCAGAGATGTAATATTCAATGAAAAGGTTTTGTATAAGGATCAGCTGCAGGAAAAGAAATAGGAAAAAGAAAATAGAGAATACACAGTGCTTGACGATATCACAAGAAAAGTGATGGTGCCTGAAAGTCATAATTATTAATAGCTATAACAACAACCACAACGGTAACAAGCACTTCAAACACCTGAAAGTGGTGTTAGAAGATCTACTGTGATAAGTATACCCCCTGAACGATACTCTCCTTCATTATATTATGTATTTTTGATGGATTCTGGTCAACCAGAATGTTATGAAGAAACAGTGCAGGTAGAAACCAGGAAGAAGTGGGAGCAAGCCATGAAAGAAGAGATGGACTCCTTAGCACATAACTAGACTTGGGACTTAGTCAGGTTGCCTGCAGGTAAAACAACATTGCAAAATAAATGGGTTTACAGGATGAAGGAAGAAGATGGAGGAAAACAGTAGTACAAAGCTAGACTTGTGGTGAAGGGGTTTGCACAAAAGAAAGGTATTGATTTTGATGAAATATATTCTCCTGTTGTGAAAATGACTTCGATCAGAACTATTCTAAGTCTAGTAGCAGCTGAAGATTTTGCATCCTGAGCAGTTAGATGTAAAGACAACCTTTCTCCATGGGGATTTCGAGGAAGAGATATATATGCAGCAGCCACAAGGATATGAGTTAAAAGGGAAGGAGAAACTAGTGTGCAGGTTGAAGAAGAGCTTGTATGGCTTAAAATAGGCTCCAAGGCAGTGGTATCTAAAATTTGACAGATTTATATTTGAACAAGGTTGTACTAGATGTCACTCTGACCATTGTGTTTATCTCAAAACACAAAATCATGGTAGCTATATTATATTGTTATTGTATGTAGATGACATACTTGTTGTAGGTTCTAACATATAGGAAATAAATGTGCTCAAAAGGAAATTGGCAAGCTCATTTGCAATGAAGGATTTGGGTTCTGCAAAACAAATCCTTGGTATGAGAATAATTAGAGACAGGAGGAATCCAAAATTAACATTGTCTCAAAGTGAGTACATAGAAAAGGTATTGAAAATGTTTAATATGCAGAATGTAAAACCAATTAGTATACCTTTGGCTAGCCATTTCAAATTAAATAAGGAGGTGTGTCCCAAGACTCATAAAGAAATGGCTCATATGTCTAGAGTTCCATATGCATCAGCAGTTGGAAGCTTAATGTATGTAATGGTTTGCACAAGGCCTGATATTGCACATGCAGTGGGAGTTGTAAGTAGGTACATGAATAATCTAGGAAAAGAACATTGGATGGTGGTGAAGTGAATTCTCAGGTATTTGAGAGGTACCACAAATCAAGCATTATGTTTTGGTGGTTCAAACATTGCTCTACAGGGATATGTTGATGCAGATATGTGAGGTGACAAAGATAACAGGAGGAGCACTAAAGGATATGTATTTACTGTAGGTGGAATAGCTATAAGTTGGGTTTTGAAAATCCAAAGTGTTGTTTCACTTTCAACAACAGAAGCAGAGTATGTTGCTGCTACAGAGGCTAGTAAAGAAATGGTTTTGTTACAAAGGTTTCTGGATGAATTGGGTAAGAAGAAAGAGTTAGGCAGGTTATACAGTGATAGCCAGAGTGCCATAAATCTGGCAAAGAACTCTTAATTTCATTCCAAGACTAAACATATACAACTCAAGTACCATTTCATACGGTCAGCATTGGAAGATGGACAGTTGAAGCTGAAAAAGATACACACTAGCCAGAATCATGCATATATGCTAACAAAAGTTGTAACCAGGGAGAAATTGAGAATCTGCTCAGTTTGAATTGGTCTTCAAGTATGATGAAGAAGATGAGAAACAACCAGGTCCAAAGAGGAGTCATTGTCTAGCAAAAGAAGCAGTGGTGGAGTTGCTATAATCAGTCTCCAAGTGGGAGATTGTTGGGTGTGGAGCTGGTTATCTTATGTATTCAAATGTATCGCCGCATTGGACCCCAGTTCAAAATGGGGTGGCAACACCGCCCATAAAATATTCGCTGTAGGGTGATCCAGGGGGGTCCAGGCAGCGGGTTTCAGGGGTAGCGCCCCTGAAGCTAAGAATAGATGTAAAATTGCCTTGTAAAATTATAATAATTTCTAGTCAATCTGGGCCATTCATTAGGCAAAGATTTGACGGTAGAAGTTATGCTTAATTTAGGGATTTTTGATCTAGAAGGCAACCCCTCACTATATATGAAGGAATTATTGTATTGCTTCTATGGAAGATTTGTATTCTAAGTGAGAAAGAGAGAGGAGATTGAGAGCAAAGAGGGTGTTACAGCGGATCTGTTGTAGGTTGTATCTCTTCAGTTTGCTCAATAATATAAAAGGAAGGACTGGTTGTTTCTCCATGGACGTAGCCAAACTAGTTGAACCACTTATATCTATGTCTCTCTTATTTTAAGTGTTTTCTGTGTTTATATTTCTACAATATTTTATGTGTTTCATTGTTCCGTAATATATAATTTTCTAACACTCAGAAGGGAAATGAAGGAGACGCGCAGCAAGAAACTAATCATGAAGTGAATGTAACAGGTGACGTGTTACAAGATGGTTTGATTCTTTCATTAGAAAATATTATTGATGCCTGGGTGGTAGATTCAGGGGCCTCATTCCATGCCACACTTGATAGAAATTTTTTCATGATTATGTTCAAGGAGATTTTGGACAGGTTCGATTGGGTGATGATAAACCCTGTAAAATCGTTGGAATGCGTACTATTTTCATAAAACAATAAAATGGAAATTAGTGGCTATTGAAGGAGGTAAGGCATGTTCCAGATCTGAAGAAAAATCTGATTTCAACAGGGTAGTTGGGAGGTGAAGGCTGCATAACTACTTTCACAGATAAATCCTGGAAGGTCACAAAAGGATCCCTAGTAATAGCAAAAGGAGAAAAGGTTGGTACATTGTATTTATGCAATAGTATTTCTGATTTTGTTAATGCATTAACCTCTACGAGAGAAGATACAACATTGTGGCATGATAAGCTCAGGCACATGAGTGAGAAGGGGATGCAAATTCTTCACTCAAGAAGTTTGTTGCCAAGTTTGAAGCATGTTGATTTAAAATTCTGTGAAAATTGTGTTTATGGAAAACAGAAGAGATTCAGATTCCTTAGAGTTGAGAAAGAAAAGAAGAGCGAAAAATTAGAGCTTGTGCATACAGATGTATGGTGACCTGCTCAGGTACCATCTCTTGGTGGCTCTCGTTATTATGTTACTTTTATTGATGATGCAACCAGAAAAACCTGGATTTATTGTATTCAAAATAAATATGATGTATTTGATACTTTCAAGAAATGGAAAGCTTTGGTTGAAAATGAGACAAGAAAAAGGTTGAAGTGTCTCTGATTAGATAATGGAGGTGAATATTACAACAAAGAGTTTGATAGGTACTGTTCAGAGAATGGAATTCAGAGATAGAAGATAGTTCTAGGAACACCACAAGAAAATGGTGTGTTAGAAAGGATGAACAGGACAATCATGGAGCGTGCAAGGTGCATGAGATTAAATGCAGTATTTGGGCAGAGGTTATAGATACTGTTGTTTATCTAATAAACAGAGGGCCTTCAAGTTCCTTGGATGGTGGTATTCCAGAGGAAGCATGGATAGGTAAAAAGGTAAACTACTCCTTTTTAAAGACTTTTTGTTGTGAAGTCTTTGTCCACATTAACAAAGAAAATATAACAAAGCTTGAGGCAAAATCAAAGAAATGTACCTTTATTGGATATGGTGTTAATGATTTTGGTTATTGTTTTATGATTATGAAAAACACGAAATCATTAGGAGCTAAGATGTCATATTCAATGAAAAGGTTTTGTATAAGGATTAGTTGCAGGAAAAGAAAGAAGAAAAAGGAAACAGAGAATACACAATGCTTGACGATATCATAGGAAAAGTGATGGTGCTTGAAAATCATAATGATCAACATCTAGAACAACAACCACAACAGCAAAAAGCACCTCAAACACCTAAAAGTGGTGTTAGAAGATCTACTAGGAAAAGTATACCCCCTGAACAATACTCTCCTTCATTATATTATGTATTTTTGACTGGTTCTAGTGAACTAGAATGTTATGAAGAAGCAGTGCAGGTAGAAACCAGGAAGAAGTGGGAGGAAGCCATGAAAGAAGAGATGGACTCCTTAGCACATAACCAGACTTGGGACTTAGTCAGGTTGCCTGCAAGTAAAACAACATTGCAAAATAAATGGATTTATAGGCTGAAGGAAGAAGATAGAGGAAAACAGAGGTACAAAGCTAGACTTATGGTGAAGGGTTTTAGACAAGAGAAAGGTATTGATTTTGATGAAATATTTTCTCTTGTTGTGAAAATGACTTCAATCAGAAATATTCTGTCTAGTAGTAGCTAAATATTTGCATCTTGAGCAGTTAGATGTAAAGACAACCTTTCTCCATGGGGATTTGGAGGAAGAGATATATATGCAGCAACCAGAAGGATATGAGGTAAAAGGGAAGGAGAAACTAGTGTGCAGGTTGAAGAAGAGCTTGTATGGCTTAAAACAGGCTCCAAGGCAGTGGTATCCAAAATTTGACAGGTTTATGTCTGAACAAGGTTATACTAGATGTCACTCTAACCATTGTGTTTATCTCAAAAGGAAAAATTGTGGCCGCTATATTATATTGTTATTATATGTAGATGACATGCTTGTTGCAAGTTCTAACATGTAGGAAATAAATGTTCTCAAAAGGAAATTGGCAATCTCATTTGCAATGAAGGATTCGGGTGTTGCAAAACAAATCCTTGGTATGAGAATAACTAGAGACAGGAAGAATCCCAAATTAACATTGTCTCAAAGTGAGTACATAGAAAAGGTGTTGAAAAGGTTTAATATGAATGCAAAACCAGTTAGTATACCTTTGGCTAGCCATTTCAAATTAAGTAAGAAGGTGTGTCCCAAGACTCATGAAGAAATGGCTCATATGTCTAAAGTTCCATATGCATCAGCAATTGGAAGCTTAATGTATGCAATGGTTTGCACAAGGCCTAATATTGCACATGTAGTCGGAGTTGTAAGCAGGTACATGAATAATCCAGGAAAAGAACATTGGATGGTGGTGAAGTGAATTCTCAGGCATTTGAGAGGTACCACAAATCAAGCATTATGTTTTGATGGTTCAAACATTGCTCTACAGGGATACGTTGATGCAGGTATGGGAGGTGACAGAGATAACATGAGGAGCACTACACGATATGTATTTACTGTAGGTGGAACAACTGCCAGTTTGGTTTCAAAAATCTAGAGTGTTGTTGCACTTTCAACAACAGAAGCAGAGTACGTTGTTGCTACATAGGCTAGTAAAGAAATGATTTGGTTACAAAGGTTTCTGGATGAATTGGGTAAGAAGCAGGAGTTGGGCAGGTTATACAGTGATAGCCAGAGTGCCATACATCTTGCAAAGAACTCTCAATTTCATTCCAAAACTAAACATATACAACTCAAGTACCATTTCATATGGTCAGCATTGGAAGATGGACAGTTGAAGCTGGAAAGGATACACACTAGCCAGAATCCTGCAGATATGCTAACAAAGTTTGTAACCAAGGAGAAATTGAGAATCTGCTCAATTTCAATTGGTCTTCAAATATGATGAAGAAGATGAGAAACAGCCGGGTCCAAAGAGGAGTCATTGTCCAGCAAATGAAGTAGCGGTGGAGTTGCTATAATCAGTCTCCAAGTGGGAGATTGTTGGGTTAGGAGCTTGATTATCTTCTGTATTCAAAGTTATTGCTGCATTGGACCCCAGTTTGAAATCGGGCGGCAACGCTGCCCATAAAATATTCACTGCAGGGGGGTTCCAGGCACAGGGTTTCGGGGGTAGCACCTCTAAAGCTAAGAATAGATGTAAAATTGCCTTGTAAAATTATAGTAATTTCTAGTCAATCTGCGTCGTTCATTAGGCGGAGATCTTATGGTAGAATTTATGTTTAATTTAGGGCTTTTTGCCCTAGAAGGCAACCCCTCTCTATATATGAGGGAATTATTGTATTGCTTCTACGGAAGATCTGTATTCTCAGTGAGAAAGAGAGAGGAGATTGAGAGCGAAGAGGGTGTTACAACAGATGTGCTGTAGGTTGTATCTCTTTAGCTTGCTGGATAATATAAAAGGAAGGAGTGGTTGTTTCTCCGTGGACGTAGCCCAAACTGGGTGAACCACATATATCTGTGTCCCTCTTGTTTTATGCATTTTCTATGTTTATATTTCTGCAATATTTTATGTGTTCCATTGTTCTATAATATATAATTTTCTAACACTCAGAAGGGAAAGGAAGGAGACGTGCAACAAGAAACTAATCATGAAGCGAATGTAATAGGTGATGTGTTACAAGATGCTTTGATTCTTTCATTAGAAAATATTATTGATGCCTGGGTGGTAGATTCAGGGGCATCATTCCATGCCACACTTGATAGGAAACATTTTCATGATTATGTTCAAGGACATTTTAGACAGGTTAGATTGGGTGATGATAAACCCTGTAAAATTGTTGGAATGGGTACTATTTTCATTAAAAAACAAAATGGAAATGAGTGGCTATTGAAGGAGGTAAGGCATCTTCCAGATCTGAAGAAAAATCTAATTTCAATAAGGCAGTTGGGAGGTGAAGGTTGCGTAACTACTTTCCACAGATAAAACCTGGAAGGTCACAAAAGGATCCCTAGTAATAGAAAAAGGAGAAAACGTTGGTACATTGTATTTATGCAATGGTATTTCTAATTCTATTAATGCTTTAACCTCTACAGGAGAAGATACAACATTGTGGCATCATAGGCTCGGGCACATGAGTGAGAAGGGGATGCAGATTCTTCACTCAAGAAATTTGTTGTCAGGTTTGAAGTATATTGATTTAAAATTATGTGAAAATTGTGTTTATGGAAAACAAAAGAGAGTCAGATTCCTTAGATTTGGGAAAGGAAAGAAGAGCGAAAAATTAGAGCTTGTGCATACAGATGTATGGTGACCTGCTCAAGTACCATCTCTTGGTGGCTGTTGTTATTATGTTACTTTTATTGATGATGCAACCAGAAAAACTTGGATTTATTGTATTTGAAAAAAATATGATGTATTTGATACTTTCAAGAAATGGAAAGCTTTGGTTGAAAATGAGACGGGAAAAAGGTTGAAGTGTCTTACATCAGATAATGGAGGTGAATATTGCAGCAAAGAGTTTGATAGGTACTATTCAAGGAATGGAATTCGTAGAGAGAAGATAGTTCCAGGAACACCACAAAAAAATGGTGTGTCAGAAAGGATGAACAGGACAATCATGGAGAGTGCAAGGTGCATGAGATTGCATGAGGGATTACCTTTACAATTTTGGGCAGATGTTGTAGATACTATTGTTTATCTAATAAACAGAGGGCCTTCAAGTTCCTTGGATGGTGGTATTCCAGAGGAAGCATGGACAGGTAAAAAGGTAAACCACTCCTCTTTAAAGACTTTTGGTGTGAAGCCTTGGTCTACATTAACAAAGGAAATAAAACAAATCTTGAGGAAAAATCAAAGAAATGCACCTTTATTGGATATGGTGTTAATGATTTTGGTTGTTGCTTTATGATTATGAAAAACAAAAAATCATTAGGAGCTAAGATGTCATATTCAATGAAAAGGTTTTGTATAAGGATCAACTGCAGGAAAAGAAACAGGAAAAAGAAAATAGAGAATACACAGTACTTGACGATATCACAGGAAAAGTGATGGTGCTTGCAAATCATAATGATCAACAACTAGAACAACAACCACAACAGCAACAATCACTTCAAACACCTCAAAGTGGTGTTAGAAGATCTACTAGGATAAGTATACCCCCTGAACGATACTATCGTTCATTATATTATGTATTATTGACTGATTCTAGTGAACTAGAATGTTATGAAGAACCAGTGAAATTAGAAACCAGGAAGATGTGGGAGCAAGCCATGAAAGAAGAGATGGACTCCTTAGCAACATAACCAGACTTGGGACTTATTCAGGTTGCCTGCAGGTAAAACAACATTGCAGAATAAATGGGTTTACATGTTGAAGGAAGAAGATGGAGGAAAATAGAGGTACAATTCTAGACTTGTGGTGAAGGGGTTGCACAAAAGAAAGGTATTGATTTTGATGAAATATTTTCTCCTATTGTGAAAATGACTTCAATCAGAACTATTCTAAGTCTAGTAGCAACTGAAGATTTGCATCTTGAGCAGTAAGATGTACAGACAACCTTTCTCCATGGGGATTTGGAGGAAGAGATATATATACAGCAGCCACAAGGATATGAGGTAAAAGGGAAGGACAAACTAGTGTGCAGGTTGAAGAAGAGATTGTATGGCTCAAATTAGGCTCTAAGGCAGTGGTATCTAAAATTTGATAGGTTTATGTCTGAACAAGCCTATACTAGATGTCACTCTGACCATTGTGTTTATCATAAAAGGCAAAATGTTGGCAGCTATATTGTATTGTTATTGTACGTAGATGACATGCTTGTTGCAGGTTCTAACATGTAGGAAATAAATGTGCTCAAAAGGAAATTGGAAAACTCATTTGCAATGAAGGATTTGGGTGCTGCAAAACAAATCCTTGGTATGAGAATAACTAGAGACAGGAAAAATCCCAAATTAACATTGTCTAAAAGTGAGTACATAGAAAAGCTGTTGAAAACATTTAATATGCAGAATGCAAAACCAGTTAGTATACCTTTGGCTAGCCATTTAAAATGAAGGAGGCGTGTCCCAAGACTCGGGAAGAAATGGCTCATATGTCTAAAGTTCCAAATGCATTAGCAGTTGGAAGCTTAATGTATGCAATGGTCTGCATAAGGCCTGATATTGCACATGCAGTGGGAGTTGTAAGTAGGTACATGAACAATCTAGGAAAACAACATTGGATGGCGGTGAAGTGGATTCTCAGGTATTTGAGAGGTACCACAAATCAGGAATTATGTTTTGGTGGTTCAAACATTGCTCTACAGGGATATGTTGATGCAGATATGGTAGGTGATAGAGATAACAGGAGGAGCACTATAGGATATATATTTAATGTAGGTGGAACAACTATCAGTTGGGTTTCAAAAATCCAAAGTGTTGTTGCACTTTCAACAACAGAAGCAGAGTATGTTGTTGCTACAGAGGTTAGTAAAGAAATGATTTGGTTACAAAGGTTTCTAGATAAATTGGGTAAAAAGCAGGAGCTGGGCAGGTTATACAGTGACAACCACAGTGCCATACATCTTGCAAAGAACTCTGCATTTCATTCCAAGACTAAACATATACAGCTCAAGTACCATTTCGTATGGTTAGCATTGGAAGATGCACAGTTGAAGCTGGAAAAGGTACACACTAGCCAAAATCATGTAGATATGCTAACAAAAGTTGTAACCAGGGAGAAACTGAGAATCTGCTTAGTTTCACTTGGTCTTAAAGTATGATGAAGAAGATGAGAAACAACTAGGTCCAAAGAGGAGTCATTGTCCAGCAAATGAAGCAGTGGTGGTGTTGCTATAATCAGTATCCAAGTGGTAGATTGTTGGGTGCGGAGCCTGATTATCTTCTATATTCCAAGTTATCACCGCATTAGGCCCCAATTCGAAATGGAGCGGCAACGTCGCCCGTAAAATATTCGCTACAGGGGGGGTCTGGGGGGTCCAGGTAAGGGGTTTCGGTGGCAACGCCCCTAAAGCTAAGAATAGATGTAATATTTCCTTGTAAAAGTACAATAATTTCTTGTCAATCTAGGCCGTTCATTAGGTGGAGATCTGACAGTAGAAGATGTTTAATTTAGGGCTTTTTGCCCTAGAAGGCAACCCCTCACTATATATGAGGGAATTATTGTATTGCGTCTATGGAAGATCTGTATTCTGAGTGAGAAAGAGAGAGGAGATTGAGAGCGAAGAGGGTGTTATAATGGATTTGTTGTAGGTTGTATCTCTTCAGTTCACTGGATAATATAAAAAGAAGGACTGGTTGTTTCTCCGTGGACGTTGCCCAAACTGGGTGAACCACGTATATCTGTGTCTCTCTTTTTTTATGCATTTTCTGTGTTTATATTTCTACAATATTTTATGTGTTCCATTGCTCTGTAATATATAATTTTCTGACAATTGCTGCTACAAATATTTTAGATAACTATGAACACCTTTTTATATTCTGCAGTTGAGTTTTAATTATGTCTCAGCAATGTTTTGATTGTCAATCACGAACCCTTGGTTGAGGGAATATCATAACCTTTCCGCTGCATATACCTTGCATGTTTCCCTAAAAAGAATACACACCCGGATTGATACATTAATGTAGGGAAAGGAGTGGATAATCCTTTCATACCTGGACACCAACATTTTAGTGCTATTGCCGGGGAGGCTAACGAGGTGCAAGACATGATCTGTGTTAACCAAAGGGTCAATCTCTCGTACTGGGGGGAGATTGAGTTTTCTCACTCTGCTCCAAGTCTTAAGAACAAGTATTTCATTTATTTGGAGCTTTTATTGTTTTTTTTGTTTTAGTAGGGCCGATCTCTTGCCCTCAAGAGGGAGGAGTCTTTTGATGTCTTGCTCCAGGATTTGAGCTTAGATTTTTCCTTAGCATTCTTGTTTTGATTTCGAGAAACCTAATCTCTCGCCCTAAGTAGTGAAGGGTCCTCTGATGCCCTACTTCATGTCTTGAAGTATTAAGGTTTCTCGTGTGTGTGTTATTTATTTATTAGGGTCTGTTCCGAGGAGGGAGGAGTCTTTTGACGCCTTGCTCCAGGTCCTGAACCCTAGGTTCCTGTGTTCTTTTCTTTCCTTTTTTGTTGTATCGTCAACTGCCCTCTCTTCAAAGTGATCTCTTGTCCTGGGGAGGGAATGGTCTTCTGACACCCTATTCCAGGCCTTGAGCATTATGGTTTGACTTTTTCCACCACTCCAACTTGTATGAATAGAGAGCCAAATAAAAGGGGTAGAGGGAGAACCCCAAAGAACGAAAGACAAGATTTGGGAAGGAACACCTACATCCAACAAATTATTGCAAAAGTTGAGTCGGAGGCATCTTCCCGTGCAGCCGTGAGGCTAGTTGCATGAAAAAACTTGGAGGAACAATATGTAGATCAACCATTGTTGTTCATATCACCCCTTCCTGGTTCAAGACAATAGACCGTTCCAGCAGCTAGAGAGATAAGCAACAGTACATCTGCTATAGGAGTCCCATTTCTTGCAACTTAAGAGGAAGAAGTTACAAGTAAAGCATCCAGAGGAACTGTCCATCCCATATGGGCAGAAGAAATTGCAGAGAGGAGATCCAAAGGGTCTAGGCATGGTGATGGGGGGGGGAAGATTGTAGAAACATTTCTATCACCAAAGGATAGAGGAAGTGCTATTAAGGCAACTCGAACCCCTGTGATAAAGTCCCTTCCTGCGGAGCCAGCTGAAATCCCTAGTGAGTACTGGAGGACATTCATGTCACCTACAACATATACCATTGACTTCCTAATTGGGGATTTGGGGACTGGTACACCGACAAAGCCCATCCCTTTAATATCTTTACCCAGTTTCCATGGGCTTACTTTAGAAGACCTTGACACATTTTTGTTTGAATTTGACATTGTGTGTCGAGGGTATGATTACATAACGGATGCTCAGAAATTGAAAATTTTCCTTGCTATGCTAAAAGGAATAGCCATGTGGTGGTTTATGGGTCTTGGGGGGGGGTTTATCACCACATGGGAAGCAATGAGCATTGCTTTCATGGAGAAATACCAAGACTACTATAAATCACGAGATATTAAAGAATATCTTTTTTAAATTTATACAGAAAGAGGACGAAAATATGGAAGACTATGTGGAACACTTTAAATACACATTGCAGAGTCAGGTCACTCTGACCTGGATAAAGACATTTTGAAAATTATCCTTCTCTGGGCCTTCCTAGAAGATTCTTTGGAATTGTTGAATATAGTTGGAAAGGGAGATATATCAAAGGAGGACTTTGATACCATCTGTGAGTTGTGTATTCAGTGCTCAAGAGGAGTTGTAAGAAATAAACAAGGGGTTCGATCAACAAAGGTATCTAGTGGAGGTGTTACAAAAGCAAAAATTGGGAACCTATTGGACAACCTGAGGACTAATATCTTGAGTACCTTGTCCAAACAGATAGACTCACTGTAGGTAAAACAGAAATAACTAGAATTGGACAAAACTATGGTTGTACTTTTCCTCAGATGTAGAAAGAAACATCCATAGAGGGAATGTCCATTGAACTCTGTAGAGGAGTGTGCAACTGTGAACTGAAGCATGCGACAAGTTCATGCCCATCTTTGCTTAGGCTAAAAGCGAGTTTTCAAGGGACAAGAGAAGACATGGAGTAGTTGTACTTTATGGGACCTAAAAAGCCATGGAAATCATGGCTGTCAATGGGAAATCAAGGTATGTTTCCAGATCCATCTCAACATTTTCTGCAATTTTAATATGGGTCCCCAGACTATGCCTTATCTACATGTATGGCCCCAATACTAGTTTCCACCTTGGCAGTAGTGGGCTCCTCAAGCTAGTTTAAGATCCTCGTGGGCTCTGAACTGGCAAGGACCTTCTCCTCATGTTCAATTTTCTCAGTCAATGCCACAACATCAACTTCAATTGCCCTCCAATGTACCCCATGGCAATCAACCTATTCATCCTCAACTCCTTATCCAACCCAATCTGAATCCTAACAATAAAGGGGTCCAACAAGATGACACCCTCAACCTGCCTTCATAAAACATCTCCAACATGGAATTTTATGAGATGCATTTATGATCTGGGTGGCCCGTAGGCACTTAGCCCTCACCAGTTATCATTGAGCAGATTGACAGTGAGGAGAAAGAACCAGAGATGGTCGGAGAAGAACCAAACTGAGTTAACAAAAATCATACATCTCCTCAACCGTTAGCTACTCAGAAACACCAAGTTGAACTGCCATATCGAGAAATGTTTTTTTGTGAGTAAACCAACCCCTCAAACTGAGTTTGACTTGTTAAGGGTGTTACAGAATTTATTTGTCAAGATTCCCCTACTGCAAGCCATGAAGGACGTACCTATATATGTGAAGACTCTTAGGGAATATTGTGCTAAGAAGCCTAAAAAGAAATCAAGAGATCCGCTCACCATTCATGTAATGGGGAAACTATCAGATTTCATGATGGGAAGGTCCATTGCTGTAAAGTATGGGGATCTCGAGAACCCAATTTTGACCATTCACATTAAGGGGGTAGAAATTCCAAATGTACTGGTAGATTTGGGTGGTGCCATAAATGTCACCACTGTTGAAAGCATGCATGCATTAGGACTCTATAACCTAAAACATACACCTATGGTGTTAGAGTTGGCAGATCGATCTACAGTCAAACTAGTAGGGAAATTAGAAAATATCACGATTTTAGTGGATTCATGGCACTACCCTGTGGACTTCCTGGTACTCCAAACACACTCTCCAGATGGAGGCCATCCCTTGATTTTGGGAAGACCGTGGTTTGCAACTGCAAACGCTTATATTGGGTGTCGGTCTACGCATAGGATCATCTAAAATGGGCAAAACACTAAGAATCTAGTGTTATATCGTCCCGCAGAACCTAACCCATCAACAAAACCAGCAGGCCACAAGAAATATGTACACAGGAGAGAGTTTGAATCAGAGAACGAGGAGTTAAGACCAGTTCTCACGATTTAGCAGGCCCTCTAGTTGAAAGATGAAACATAAGATGATGCAATTACTACCTTTATCAGTGATCCTTGTTTTGTTTCAGATTTGAATCAACAAATCCTAGAATTAGTCTTGAGCTGTGAGACTCAGGAAAGTATTTGAGTAGCAGATGAATTCGAGGAGCTACCTACAGCTAAGCCCCATGACAGTGTTTCCATGGAAATAGAACCAGGAAAAACCCTGAATATCAATCCAGAGTTGTCAGATACCTAGAAAAAGAAACTCCTGCATGTTCTTCAGAAACACAAAGAAGCCTTCGCCTGGTACTACTCAGATATGAAGGGAATTCCTGCTAACTTGTGCACTCATCACATATACATTAAGGAAGATTGTCGTCTTGTAAGGCAACCCCAGAGAAGAATGAACCCTGCCTTGAAAAACATCGTTAAGAAAGAGCTCTAGAAGTTTTTGGATGTGGGATTTATCTACCCCATTTCATAGAGCCAATGGGTTTCCCCATTGGTAATGGTCCCTAAGAAAAATGGTAAATGGTGAATATGCATGGACTACAGAGAATTAAACAAGGCAACTCAGAAAGAACATTTTCCATTACCATTCATTGACCAAATCTAGGAGACATTAGCAGGGAAGAAGTTTTTTTCCTTCCTGGACGGATTTAGTGGGTACAACCAGATCGAGATAGCTCCTAAAGATTAGGATAAGACCACATTTGCATGCCCCTGGGGAACATTTGCATACAAAGTCCTCCCATTTGGTATTTGTAATGCACCTGTAATGTTTCATAGGGCAATTTTGGGGATTTTCTCTGATCTCATGGATGATAGTGTTGAAATCTACATGGATGATTTCACATCATATGGGGATTCATTCAAAGAAGCATTAGGATATCTAGAAAAAGTTCTCGAAATATGCAAGCAGGTGCATTCTCCTTAAGTACAGAAAAATGTCAAATGATGATGAATGAAGGAATAGTTGTGGGATACTTGCTTTTAGCTACAGGAATCTAGATGGATCCAGCTAAGATAAAGGTAATACAACATTTTCCAATACCCAGAACACCCACTCAGGTACGTAGTTTTATCGGTTGTTCTGGTTATTACAAAAATTTTGCTAAAACAACACATCCACTTTTTCAATTACGGACAAAAGATGTATACTTTGTGTGGACAGATGACTGTGATGCAACCTTTGTGAAGATCAAGAAACTGGTCTGTAGTGCTCTGATCCTTAGAGGACCAAACTGGGCATTACCATTCCATATTCATGCTGATGCTTCCCAAACAACAATTGGGGCAGTTTTAGGGTAGCGGGTGGATAAGGTACCATATGAAGTTTACTATGTTAGTAAGAACTTGGCCTCTGCCGAGATAAACTACACAGTGACTGAAAAAGAATTCCTCGTTGTCATCTATGCCATCAACAAGTTCCGACACTATATCACTGGTTACCCCACCTATATACACAGGGATCATGCAGCTATCAGGTATCTGATGAATAAACCTGTTACTCCTGGTCATATTACAAGATGGTTTTTGCTACTTCAAGAATTTGATATTACCATAGTAGCTAAACCAGGAAAGGACAACGTGCTTGTAGATTTTCTTTCTAGATTAGAAAACAATATCGAAGGTACACCTATCGAATATAACTTTCCAGATAAATATCTTTTTGCAATTTCTATTAACACTCTGTGGTATGCAAATATTACTAACTATCTTACTACAGGAAAGGTGCCTCATCATTTGTCATACAAGGACCAATGGAAAATTATTCATCATAGTACATGGTATTCATGGATGGCAGGATACCTCTTTCATATGGGGGTGGATCAACAGATTCGACGTTGTGTATCATAGGATGATATCTAGAGATATTGAAGGCTGCCCATAGTGTGCCTTGTGGAGGATATCTTGTAGATAAAAGGACAGGCCACAAGGTACTGCAAATGGGATACTACTAACCTTCTATCTTTAGAGATGCTAGAGATCATGTCCAAAGATGTGATAGCTGTCAACGTATGGGACAACCTGGGAAATGAGACAAAATTCCATTACAACCCTAGATAGTCTTGGAACCTTTTGAGAAATGGGCTATCGATTTTGTTGGATCCATCAACCCACCTTCCCATCAGAAGGTTCACATCCTGGTCTGTACTGATTATGTGATTAAGTGGGTGGAAGCTAGAGCGATTGTGAAAGAAACAGAATAGGTGGTGGCAGATTTCATTTTTGAAGAGATTTTTGCCCGATATGTTACCCCAAGAGAAACTGTTTCATATGGAGGAGCACAGTTCACATCGCACATGATAAAGAGGCTTATGCAAAAATATGGGGTCAAGAACAGAGTGACAACTTCTTACGATCCCCAAGAGAATGGACAGGTAGAAAGTACAAACAAAATGTTGGAGAATATCTTGACAAAAACTGTAGCAAGTCATCGCCGGGATTGGTCACAGAAACTTCTAGAAGCTCTTTGGAAGTATAGGACAACATGGCGAAATACAATTGGGTTTTCCCCACTTGAGCTAGTCTATGGGAAATCTCCCTTGTTTCTAGTTGAATTCGAGATTAGTATGCTCAGAACGGCTTTGGAAGTAGGATTGGACTTATTAGAGGCACAGAAACACCTGCTGGAACAACTCAATGAGTTAGATGAGATTCGTTTAGAAGCTGTTTAGAGAAATACTTTTGTTAAACAATAGAGAATGAAATGGCACAATAAATTTATCAAGAACAAGGTGTTTCATACAGGAGACTGGGCATTGTTATATGACTCCCAGTTCAAAGATTTTAAAGGAAAGATTCGCACTTGTTGGATAGGACCTTATGAAGTGTACACTGTATTTACCAATGACACAATTAGATTTGTTACAGTAGATGAAAATCATACTTCCTTCCTAGTGAATGGACACCGTCTGAAGTTATACCACCATCCAACGTCTAAAGATGCCTTCATAAAACATATTTCTAATACATCTGGTTTGATGGTTGTTGGTGCAGGGAATGCTCCCTCTGCCTTTAAAAAAAAAAAAAATAGAAATAGAAAAAAACAATACTAATAATAATATGTTGTTACTACTTACTTGTTTGTCTTTTTGCAGGAATAAGAATTGAATTATGACAAGGAGAAATGGAGAAAATTTTCAAGTAACACTGGTTGTTGTTACTCCGTCAGTGTTGTTACTCCAATGTTGTTGTTACTCCGTCAGTGTTGTTTCTCCATTGTTGTTGTTACTCCACTGGTTACTGTTACTCTGTCGGTGCTGTTACTCCACTAATTGTTGTTACTCCATTGGTGTTGTTACTCCACTATTGTTGTTACTCCACTGATTGTTGTTACTCCGTTGTTGATGTTACTTCACTGGTTGTTGTTACTCCACTGGTTGCTATTACTCCACTGTTGTTGTTACTCCATTGATTGTTGTTACTCTGCCGGTGATGTTACTCCACTGGTCATTGTTACTTCGATGGTGCTGTTACTCCACTGGTGTTGTTACTCCACTGTTGTTGTTACCTTTTCGGTGTTGTTACTCCACTGTTGCTGTTGTTGTTACTCCACTGGTTTCTATTACTCCGTCGGTGTTGTTACTCCACTATTGTTGTTACTTTGCTCATGCTGTTACTCTGCCGATGTTGTTACTCCACTGTTATTTTTACTCCGTCGGTGCTGATACTCTGTCGTGTTGTTACTCCACCGATGCTGTTACTCCATCGACACTGTTACTCCACTATTGTCGTTACTCTGTCGGTTATCTTTGCTACTACTCCACCGCCAGGTAGGTCGCCAAGTACGCCTTCATTGACTCTTACGGATTTAATTAAAATATTCCAAAAAGCGACTAGTATGTTCCATGGAGGGCCACATTTAAGTTGGGAGGGGGGATCCTGTCATAAAGAGACGATGGTGTACCTAAATCTATAATCATATCACATCATTACCAAATCCAATGAAGGAAGAAACCAAAAAAAATTGTGCGATTTTGAATTATGATTCCCATGCATTGGAATTTGAAATCGTATGACAAGAACTTTACCGGTCATTTCCCCAGTACGCTGTATTCAATTACCATAATAATTCACATGTACTGCCACACCCTACCATTAATTGCTGTGTTTTACGAGGAATACCATTCATTATTATCCTTTCACCCCATGGCCACAATGTCAATAATATTGTCATCGTTAGTTGGGTTGCTGTTACTCTCCCCCTACTAGTCGACTGTACCCATCATGTTGATCCAGTTCTTATAGTGATGGGTGGGATGGATGTGTGCCATGAGCCGAAGGGCGTGACAATGGTCAAAAAAAATCTAGAGGTATAATAGGTCTTCAGAAAATTTATTTCAATAGGTTGCAAGGAATTAATGAGGAAATTGTGATTGAATTCACACTCAATCTAGAAGAAGAAAGCTCTCAGGTCCAGGGGATAGAAATCCCTGCCATTAAAGAAACCATTGCAGATGTCAACGGGCTACCCCAGTAGGGGCATAAATGGTGTTCATGAACAACCACCCTTTCGAAGCATTCTTACAGGTTGGAGAAAACGTTGTTCAAAAGGGCTGGGGGTACGACCGAAACTCATTACCACACCGATGGGGTGAGGTAGCAAGTTTTGTAGTGAGGTACATAACCTGTGAGGGGAGGTATACCACCATGTTTAAGTACCATTTCAGAATGTTGTCTCACCTTCGGTTCCCATAGGTGGAAGCCTTCTCATTCAATATGCCTTTCTCCCTATTAAGAAGTCTCCAGCTGATGGCGTACTCTGCTCGGCATTTGCGAAAAGTAGCAACAGTCATTACCAATCATGGCCTGGTCCGGCTACTAGTCATGCATGCAATTATTCGATTTCAAATCCCGTGGGAAACATTTTGGGACTCTACAAAGGAAGAAATAATGGCTGCTAGAGCTACTAGAGAGGAAGATTCGGAAGAGATGGATGAAGGAACTGGAGCATAGGATGAATACACAGATCAAAAGGAACCAGAGGAAGTGGAGATGGAACTTGAAGAGTGGGAACAAAATCAGGACTATGAACCAAGAAGGACAATCAAGGCTACTCCACAAGAACCAACCTCGACCTTGGAACCAATGGAAGAAGAAATGTTGTGGCAAGAGGCCAATATAGAAATAGCCACTAACACCATGACCCAAGCTATTGTAGGTTTTAACCCCATACAAAAATTACCTGCATACGAATTCTAAAACACAGAAAATAAACAATGCGAGATCATAAGACATAAAACACATATACACAGAGATTTTCCCCTAGATCTCAAAACGGGACTACCAGCTTGATTTTTCATTATGTTCCTTTCAATGTTACAATACATATTTATACATGCCGAAGCATCAAATACCATGGACCAAAAACCATCGCGTCCAATACCATGGACGAAAAAACCATCGCGTCCAAAAAAAACATGTGCGAAAATCATGCACAAAACCATAGGTGGGTCCGCCCAACCTAACATAGGGTCCAAAACCAAAATTTTCTGGGGCGCTGCCACGGACCCCATAAAGTGGGGTTATGGGTACCCCTCAAACCCCCTGTTAACTATGTGGAAAGAATATAACACAACGCAACATTTTCATAGGAAACTAAAGAAAAAAGGAGGCACTACCTTTGTCTTCTACACAATGGATCTCATCATCTTCTTCAAACTACTCTTCTTCCATGACTACATTCTAGAAAGGGGTCTTCACCCTTTGGTCTTCATTGGCATCTTTGCTTCTTCGCAGAATCTACAACTGCTCATTAGCTCTTCTATATGGATTTGGGTTTCTAGGAGAAAAGGTATTAGGAACCCTTCCTTTCCCAGGGTGTTGCTCAACCTTTAATTTGGATATTTAAGAGGTTAATGACTCTATCATCTTGGTCATTTTATCTATCTTGGGATCTAAAGATGTTGAAGATTCACCCCTCTGTCTCCTTCTATCAATATTCCCCTTGAGTTTCTTTGCAGCCATGGTGTTTGATTCTACTCCCAAGGCTGCATCCTACATATCAGCAAAGGTAGCACATCATCTCTCCCTCAATAGTAGACAGAAGTTAGAATTAAAGGCACTAGCATAGGTGAGTTTAGCAGAGGTAATGGTGGGTTTTACTTCAACTAGTATCTTACTGTACATACGGTTAAACCTCTTATTAAAATCAGACAACAACTACCATTTTCCCTCTTTAAGTTCCCAAACTCGATGTGGTAGTAGAGTAGATCCTTCTTATCCCCCCAATGCTTTAGGAATGCATTATATAAAGCCTCAATATCTACTATAGACCTTGGGGTTAGTTCTTTGAACCATTTTCTAGCCTCTCCATCTAGACTTTGGACAAAGACTCTCATCCATACATCATCTTCACTAATGTCCATGTTATCAGCATAGCTATAGAATGATTCAAGATGTTCCTCATCTGTAACACCTTCAATCCTAGTGAACTTAGGCTTATACTTCTGATACTCTCCAATAGGCATGGCATTCAAAGGAGTGGGCAGTACTAGAGGTCCATACCTAGCAACTATGATTCTTTCCATTTTGGTAGGTGCTTGTGGACCTGCCATAGCTGTGGTGGCTATAAGGGTACTGGAAGTCTGAATGACAGAGGGTTGAGGAGTACCTGATAGGACTAAAGGAGTATGATGGATAGGAGGAGAGGCTTCCTCCGGGCTTAGAACGGAAGGAGAACCTAAAGAATAAGGAGCTCTATGAATCTCTGAGATTTTTTCCTCACTACTAGTATTAGATGCTATACTCTCAACATGTATTTGTTCTATTACATGATTTTCTTGAAGGGATATAGAATATTGTTTAGAACTACCTGAACCTAGTGCTCCTTTCTGCAATGCCTTTCTTTTTTTGATGATTTTTTCAGGGTTAGGTACTGGGTCAGCTTGTGGCTTCTGAGGATTTCTCCAAGTATGCCTCACAAACTGAGCCAGAACTATGAAGTGGAGTAGCTAAGAGGTTCGTCCTCTAGTAGAGTTTCCAGACAGATGATTACAACCGAAATAGTGTCCAGATTTTGTCTATCATCAAAGCTGGATCTGTGTCGTTCCCTAGGGAAACTGAGCTTCAGTCTCCTCTCCCCACAACAACACCAATTATGTTATCACTCTAGGAAGCTCTCCTAGGTTGTAGCTCGGAGATGCCTAGAAACATATAAATCTTCAATATCATTCTTTGAAATATTGGAATGGAATGGGGTTTGGATCAAGTCAGATGACTGTTTCAACTCTATTTTCACTCAAAACATGCATGAATGCCCTCAGCTTGATAAGGCTTTCAACCATTAATGCTCAATAGTTTATAGATTCAATGAATAGATGGAAAATCTTGACTGTACCAGCAAATACATACATAAACACATATGAATGGCTAGCTACAGAAAGTAAATGAAGCTTACAAATCTAATTTATCAACGCAGAGATAAGATGGTAGTTATCTGGCATTTGACAAAGAAGAAAACATGAATAACTGATTCAAGTGCAAGCTTAGAATAGAGGGAAAGATGGAGATTGAACATATAACAAGAAAAGAAGCTTGTATTATTGGAATGAAGATGAGACACTGGGAGGAATAGAGTATCCATGGTCTCCAAAAGTTTAACCTCTGATATTTCTAACTTTCAACCATTTATAGGCTTTTTACAATGCTCTCAGGCTCTTTGAGGCTGAAGGTGTCTTAATCTATCGCCTCTGGCTTCTAACTACTTGATGCCATGATTAGAAAAACATGAGCCAGAGGTCTCTTTTTCTAACAACATAATAACCAAATTCCGGTAATTTTGCCGTGTTGTCAGGTAGCTCGCTCGTGCCAGCGATGCTCCATGATCACTTCTATTGGTTCGACTGCATCATGTTGTGGCTTTTTCCCCTTCCAACCATCTGTCTCTCGGCCTCTATCTCCCAACCTCTATCTACTTGAATCCCTCTTCTAGCGTTAGCAATCATTGCTAAATGCTTCTAAGGGTGGTGGCCACCTGTACTGTAACGAAATGGGTCTTCGGGCCTTTGAAATCCTTTCGAATACCAAAAATGACTGTTTTCTATTTTACACAGAGAAATGCTGCAACACTATGAAATTCCACCAAAACTCTGTTCATTCCGGACTTCAAATATTATATATTTCCCTTCATGAACCCTTTCGGGTCCAGGTCTTATCGCATCGGCTGTTTCTTTGTATTTCGTTAAATAACAAAATATGTGAAAATACATTAAAAAACTCCTTTCGGCGGATCTCAAAATCTATGCAATAATGTTTATATAGCCATCGGGTTTGACTCATTGCATCACATACATGTAGAGGTATAGGCTCCACTCCATAGTGTTTCTTTGATTGCGATATCGTGATACGATTAGTCGCAATCGCATATCGTGATAGCCCCGAGCCGTTGTAAGCGCTCTGTTGTGGTTGCTGATTGCGATTTGCCAATCAGATCTAGACCGTTGATCGACCAAATCTGATGGCTACTGTGCCTTCACTTGTTTATGACTCCGATACTCTGTTTTTCACTGTTTTTACGTCCGAGCAAAAACATCCTTGTCTCTTCTCAACAAATGAATGAAAGAAGATCTTTCATTAGGTGTAAGTCCAAGGCCTAAATTGATATTTTGGGTTTTTTCGTCAGACCCTAGATTAACCAGTTTAAATCTTAAGGTAATATTCTAGAGTTTACAATTAGTAGCTTTCTTGAATCTATCTTTCAAATCATATAGGTCTTCTAATTTTACTACGAGATTTGGTAAGGAATTTTCCTTAGAAGACTTATTAAGCTGCTTATAAAGTTCATCTTCATCAATGATTTGATCTGAAAAAGAACCTTAGGAATTTAAAAAACTTAGGATATGATTATCATCATTGAATACATGCCAATTAGATATGTTATCTGAAATGGAGGGGCAAAAAATCAACTCTATTGAAAATCTATCGAAACCGAAATCTTCTGGAGGAATGAGCTTTGAAGCAACATTAGTTAAGATATCAACGCTAGTATTCTGTAATCTTGGAATTGGATTTATGTTGAATGTTGTGAAATGAATGGTTAAATATTGAATCAAGGATTCATAGTGCTTAAGATGATTAGAAACATAATGAATATTGTTTCTTACTTTCTTAATAAAAATTTCTGTATTACCAAAAACTTTAAGATGCTTGACATCAAAATTGATAGCTTTTTGCAAGCCCTGAACCAATGCTTTGTATTCAACAATGTTATTAGTACAATCAAATTCCAAGCATGGTTTTCTCTCCATTTGGATTTATTAGAATGCATCCAACTCTTACACCATCACTAGATTTTGATCCATCAAAATAAAGAGTCCAAAACAATTCATCACACTTATTTACAGTATTATTGACAACATTAATACATTTTGATGAATCTATTTGTGAGAAATTTTCTATTTATGACAACACATAATCAACAGGAAAAGGATAATTTTGAGCACGCAAACTACCAAAGAAGTATTCTGAAAAATAATTTCCCAAAATATTGTTTGTGAACACCATTGGTTCATTCTCTTCATCTAAATCGATCACAGAGTATTTCATGTGCTTTTCCCTATCAATGGAAATTTGATAGGTTTTCCATTGTAAGGGGGGCAAATATGTGACCAATTAGTTGCAAAATAACCATGTAGTTTCTCAAGCCAATATCTGCTTAAAATGAGACCATAAAATTCAGGATGTCAGCAACCAATATATCAATTATTTGACAAACTTTTGGATTTTAAGATAGTCTAATTAAGACAACATTCATTTTTCCTAAGACTTTGACTTTTTTCTGCCTAATTAGACAATTTTCACAATATATTTCTGACATATAACACTCAATTTAAGGCTTACTGAATAGGCATGATATTGGAGTACGCACCTGAATCTACTTAACGTTTGTGACCATTTTTGTTGAAGATTTCAAAAGTCAACAGAAAAGGAGTGTGAGAATTTGATCTATCTCCAGTCAAGATGGCATCAAAAGAATCAATTTTATCTATAGGGACATTTGGGGGTTTATGTTTTCTTTTTTAGGCTTTTGAAGTGACAACAGTAGAAGGTAATGGGGATGTAGGTACAACATTCAATTCATTGAGTACAATATTATACCCAATACTATCTGAAACTATCAAAGTTTTAGATGATGAAGGAGATGGAGAAGGAGACTTAGAAGTACTTGGAGAAGAATCAAAAGACTAAGTAGAAGTCTTTTTAATCATACCTTTCTCTCCAGTAGAAGGAATAGAAGTTTTTTTTTGTTTTTTTGCTTGATGACGTGGTATCAACATGTCCCTTGCTTCTAGTACTTATTGATAAAGCTTATTCTTCTTCTTCATTCTCTGAAGTGGTCAGGATAAAGGCCCATAAGCCATGATATTCGACTATCTCTTCTTCTTATGCTTCATCAGATTCTGCATTTGATATTTCAGCGGAAGGTTGTGATTATGAAGGTTGATTCCTTTTAAAAGGTTGAAAGGATTTCCTTTAGGATTCAACAACTTGTTTCTTGATTTCAACCATCTCATTTGACATTGTTTTCAACACTTTTTGTAATCCTTCTAAATCTTAAGGATCTTTAAAAACATTTTTCGATTCATCTTTGAAGGTTACTTTCTTGGTCTTCTTTCTTTCTTCTATGGTAGATTTCTTTTAGAGAGCTTGAACTCTTTTTTCAATAGATAAAGCTTCTTTCATGTTATCTAGAAGTAATGTTTTGTGAGATCTATCTACAAACATGGAAATATTTGAAGGAAGGTCATTATTGTACCATTCAGTTTGTACATCAACGCCAAGTCTAGAAGTATCTGGGATTTTATTTAATAGTTTGTTGAATCTTGAATTAAAGTCTTTAATATTCTCATTTGGGTTATATTTGAGAGTTGATAAATCATTGATTATAGTAGTTGTGGTTCGATCATCCCCAAATTTTAACAAGACTTGTTCTTCAAATATATCCCAACTTGTAATTGATCCAGCTGGTAGGGAGAAATACCAAGACCCTACGTATTCTTCAAATGTATAGGGGAATAGTCTACAAACTAAATCTTCCGTTGAAACTCCATTGAGATTGATTTCCAGCATAGAATTATGAGATTGATCTACAGGTAAACCATCATCTAGATTATATTTGGGCAACCATCTTTCTATGTGTTTAGGAAGAAGATGTAAAGGTGGTGTCATTGCAACTGCCCCTTGGTTATTCCATGATGTATTTTCCATTCTTGTAGTATTTCGAACAGAACGAGTTGCACTTGATGAAGAGGTTGTGGGAGAATGGATAGTTGAAGAGGTTTCCCCTGTAGTACTACTGATTACAATATCATTAGTTGATTGTGAAAGAGTAATATGAATGGAAGGAGTTAATAAAGGATGATAAGAAAAAGGTAAAGGAGAATGAGAAGAAGCGGGATCGACAGAAGGAGTATGAGGTGGGGAAGATGATATGATCCCACTAGTTGAAGATTGAGTATCTGGAGTATTTTTATTTTTCCGATGAGTGTGAAATGGAAATTCAAATGGATTGATTATGAGTTTCTCACTCTAAGATCTAGTTGAAACTCCAAAAGATTGAAGAGATGAAGTAACACTTCCTTCAAATAAATCTGTCTGAGTAGTTTTTCCCAGGAAATTTAAATTCCTTCCAATCTCTAAATTAAAGTCCGTACTTCGGGAGATTTTGTAGGTGATTTTGTAGAAGTTTGACCGATTGGATTTGGAAGTGAGTTAGGATATTTAGTGACTGGTTCAATAACTTCAGATCTAGGACTAGGATATTTAGAATGAGATCTTGAAGTTGGTGGAAACTTTCAGGGAGATTGACTCTTAGAATGACTTTTAGTTTTATGATGAGACGTTATTGCCATTCATAGTCTGATGACCCTACTTCTAGCGCCAAAAATGTTGATGATCTGGAATGACTGCATCAACATTGGAGGAAATCACCTCATTAGGGCCTTAGAAAAGATCCTTTTTCATTTGGGATGATGGATCCAACTTGAATTATGGGACCAGTTTCCCTATCTATATATGAAATGGATTGAATAAAAATATAATGTTCCGAAATATCTAAAAACTAGAATAAATATTAATATACTATTATATATCCAAAGTATGTTGTTGGTATATGTGATTATACAAATTTCATAATTGTCACAACAATGTAGAGCATTTTGCAACTATGGAGTTAACACAAAGGAATATAAATAATTTAATTAAATAGTTAATTAAATTAGTTTGTTAAATCGCCACATATACTAAGACCTCGTTGTTCATATATAATTTATAATTTCAATCAAGCACATCAATAGTGATAATGAATGATTGTTTCGACCCATATATTATGAACAAAATTAGAATTCCATTCTACTCTAAGAAAAATAATAATAAAAAAACGATAATAGTATTTGATATATTATTGATCTGCTCGTGATAGAAAGGCATTGGTTCAACTTTATATTAAGAGAAACTTCAGTTACAATAGTTCAGCTTAAGCTTTATCTTTCAAAAATTAAAAACCCCTTCTCTTATCTGAGAAAAGGGATTTATAGTTTCATAATAAAAGACAAAGATAGAAAATACAATAACAAACTCAAGCGATTTCAAACAAAAGTAACTAAAAGGAACCAAAAGGAACATATCTAGAATCAGTTACAACATATTATCTAAGCTTGGGAGGAAGATTGTCCTCCGATTTGTTGTTGCAGCTCATAAATATCAATCATATTCTTCAATTCAGGTGGAGACTTGGGTTGTATCCACATTTGGCTTATGAAGATCACATATCTTAATGATGGCATCATTTGTGTGGTAGTGTTTGATAAGTATCGGAGCATATGCCATTGACTGTGTGGTTTCACTAAAAATTTCCAATGACTCTCCAAGTTGGTTTTGGTTAGTTAATCGATAATCTTGGCTCATTTCTTCTAGGATTCTTGCCACATTTTAGTCAACAATTTGATATCGGGTAACGCTCCCTCAGAATTGTTAGCCCCTAAGGTGCAGTGCTGCTATTTTTAGCATAAATGTCCCCTATTTTAGCTCCAACAGCCACATTTCCTCTTGCTCCGTTTTGGCCATAAGCCAGACTTCCAAAATATTACTCTTGCATCTACAATTGCATCGGGTCCTGATCCAAATGGATCCAAATATGCTCTCTAAGTCTTCAAAATCTCATAAAATCATACCAAAGATCAAAACAATCGCATGAAAAGAGCCCTTAGAATGGCGGAGAAACACTATCGTGAGGCCAAAAAACGATGATTTAAAGACTTATGACACATCTATCATTCAACATATTATACCCATACTGCCTAATGTGAAACTTGTTCAATAAAAACTTAGGAAGATCCATCCTAATCTTGAAGCTCAAATCAAGACCAAGTTAAATAAATTACTCAAAGCCAAGGTTATTTTCCTGGTCAGACATTCAAAGTGGGTTTCAAATCTCATTCCAGTTAGAAAAAAGAATGGAGACATTCAAATTTGCATTGATTTTAGAAATTTGAATAGAGTATGTGAAAGGGACAATTTTCTTTACCACAAATGGAACAATTCTTACAATATATTGTAGGTTCTAAATTGATGTCATTTTTAGATGGTTTTTCAGGATATATCTAGATTCTTGTGCATCTTGAGGACATATTAAAAAACACATTCAGGACCAAATGGGGAACATATGCTTATAAAAAGATGCCGTTTGGATTGATAAACATTGGAGCTACATTTCAAAGAGTTATGGATATCACTTTCAAAGGTTTGATTAATAAATCAGTTTTTGTGTATTTAGATGATATTACAATCTATTCATAAGAAAGGAATAATCATCTTAATGATCTAAAGCAAAATTTTGAAAGATGCAGGAAGTTTGGGATTTCTTTAAATCCTAAGAAATCATTCATTCCTCTCAGTGAGGGAAAGCTTTTAGGCTTTATTATTTCAAAAGAAGGAATTATTATATAGCCAAAGAGAGTTAAGGTTATTTCAAAAATCTCCTTACCTCATAAAAAAAATCTATGCAATCCTTTCTTGGTCAAATCAATTTTGTTAAATGCTTTGTCCCTGACTTTTCACAAATCGTCATGCCTTTACAGAATATGAGAAAAAACAAGACAATCTAAAAATGGGGACAAACACAAAGAAAATATTTTGAATCAATAAAGCAAGCCATAATAGATGCTCCTTCATTATCATCACCCGATTTTTCTAAAGAATTTGTCCTATATACTTTTGCTTCTAAATAATCTTATGGTGCAGTTTTAACTCAACCAAATGAAGAACAAGTTGAAGCTCCCATTTCCTTCTTTAGTTCTAATCTACAAGGACCTGAATTGGATTATTCAAAGTATAAAAACATGCTTTTGCATTCTTTAAGTGAATGAAACACTTTAGACCTTTTCTCTTGAAATCACATACAAAAGTTATTGTTCCTTTCCCAATGGTTAGACAACTGATTATTCAGAGAGAATTAGGAGAAAAGAGAGCTAATTAGGTTACAACCTTACAATAATATGACCTAGAAATAAAACCAGCTAAAATAGTTAGAGATCAAGGTTTTTGCAGGTTGATAACTGGAGTTTTTGATAATCCAACTGAAGAAGATTCAGGTAACAATGTTCAAGTTTTAGAGGTATGTCCTGTTGATATTGAATCTAAGTATTCCAATTTAATTTTCTATTTGAAAAATGGTCATGCTCCAGTTGAACTCGATTACAAGAGAAAAAGAGCTTTGAGACTCAAAGGCAGCCAATATCAAGTTGTTAATATTGTTTTGTTTAGAAGAAATTATGACTCTGTCTTACTTAGATGTTTAGAGAAACCTGAAGCAGAAAAAGTGTTGCAGGAATTACATGATAGACCAGTTGGTGGAAACTATAGCGGGGATACCATTGCTCAGAAAATTATCCATGCTAGTTACTATTAGCTGGATCTATTCAAAGATACACATGCTTATGTAAGGAAATGCAAAATCTTCCAAACAACTTTAGGGAAATAAAAGAAGCCAACATTTCCTTTGCAGCCAATCAACATTGAACAAACTTTTGAACAATGGGGATTGGAATATAATAGTTGAGATCATTCCACACTCTTCTAAACAACACAAATATATTTTAATTTCTACAAATTATTTCACCAAGTGGGTGGAAGCAATTCCCTTGAAGGTGGTCAATTTTGAAATTATTATCTATTTTATCGATCAACATATAATTACCAGGTTTGGCATTCCTTGTGCTCTCATGTTTGATAATGCATCATACTTTTCTAGAAATGCCATTATTGAATTTGCACTCAAGCAAGGTTTTCAAGTTAAATATTATGCAAATTACTATCTCGAGGGAAATGGATTGGCTGAATCCACCAATAAAAACCTCATAAGAATTATTAAGCGATTTGTTGATGAAAACCAAAAGAACTGGCATAAGGCTCTAATTTTTGCTCTATGGGCTGATATGATCACTCACAAAACTTCTTTAGGAACTTCTCCCTATCACTTAGTATATGAAAAAGAAATTTTCGTGCCTCCTAATTTTGCTTTTCCTTCATTGGCCCTAGTGCAATCCATCGAGTAACAACCTTGCTCTTATTTACAATTAAGAACGTTCCAGATTCTAAAGTTAGAAGAAGGAAGAGATAAAGCCATACATACTCATACTCAATATCAGTAAACAATCAAGTCTTAGTTTGACATAGGTTCAATAAGCAATAAACTTTTTGAAATTGGTTACTTGGTTCTGAAATGGGATAAATCCCATGAAGAAAAAAGAAAACACACAAATTTCCAAAAACTTTGGCTTGGCCCATTTCAACTTTTATCCTCCAAGATTTACAGGGTAAGAGAGATTCTCTTCCCGTAAATGGGCTAATTTTAAAGAAATATTTCTCTTGAGAATGCATATTTAGTTGTAAATATGTAAATAATCATATGTACATATTGATGTCTTTAGATTAGTTGTGTTGAATAATACTCTTTTGACTTCGTATTGGGTTCTCTCATCATTAATTTGGAATTTGTAAATTAAAGGAGAATTATTTAGAAATAAAATATCACATTGAAGTTTAGTATTGAATCTATTCTAATCTTTGATATCTTTATTTCCATTAACTTGTGAATTTTTCATGACTTGAAATACTAAAATATCTGGTCATCCTTTGATCTTTCATGTACAATTTCTTTTAAAAATAAAGACTATTTCAAAGTTTTAGCACCTCATGACTTCAATTGTCATCCATAACTCTTAAGGAGTAATTTTACCTCCCCAACCACTGACTTTGCATTTTTTAGTGTAATTAAAAAATATTTAAACTTGAAAGATAAGGGGTCTCATTATGAGACAACTTACCATGATCACGAGTAACTAATGATGTTGACATTATCACAACTGGTCACCAAGCCCGAACAATGGCTTATGGTTGCATAACTATAAGACAAGAGGTCTCATCAAGAGTCGACTTGTTCAATATCATTATAACCTATGAATGGCATTGTCAACTTTCTGGCTACCAAACCAGAACAATGGCTTTCAAGCAACTAAAATAATTTTTTAGAAAAAAGATCAATACTTCTAAGATTTATTATCATGGATGGGATAGTGGTATTAATCGGTTAAATGGTAACCCTATCGAGGCTATGGACGCCTGTTGGAAGCAGTGGCTCTACCAGTGACAAACAAGTCTATCTTAATGATAAGCTTCAATAGTTCTTTATTTCATCTTTTCAACTGATAAAATGACTGACAAAGATAGTGTAGGTTCTTATAAATAACAAGTTATGATTTTTTCAAAATAATGAGTTATGTTATATTCAGAGTAATTTCAATCAATCTAAATTTCAACATTTTGATCTTTCTAAGTATTATTTCTTTAATTATTAAAATTTCATCTATTATTACAAAGATAATTATTTCTCCTAGTATGTTGTCAATTGTTGTAGGATTCAACAACCCCATTCTTATACTTAGTTATCAATAAACAATGAGGATCCTTCATTTTACATATTTGAATTTATTTTAATAAAATATTTGATTTCAATAAAGTTGGATCATATTTGAATTAGTTGTAAAGTTTAATAGGCTTTGAAGTCTTTCCTTTAGTGTAACTTTACATATCAGAGCTACACCATAAATAAGTTATGATAAACTTAAACTTTGATAGGTCCCACTCACAAAGTCAAAGCTATATCGAAAGACTTCCATCATAACTTTATTATATCGTAACTTCCTTTTCAAGAATGTTACGATAAATCTCCTCTCCTATGTCTTTCTCCCCGATGCTTGCTTTATTAAAAGAATCGTATAAAGGGTTTTCAACAACGTTTACAAAATACTTACGCGCTTTTACATAAATGAATATTATAATTATCCGTCGGCCCCAAAATTATTACTTACTATATCGACACATTTGATATCGTATGTTCTATCATGTTGCACCTCTGATATCCTTGTCCTTCGATATCCTACACCTCTAATATCCAATATCTTCGATATTTACATCAAAACTCTTTGTTGGAACTATTCCATTGGAAGTCTTTCATTAAAACCCTTGGTATGAAACCTCTGATATGACTTCCCTGATATTCGTCGCACCTCTTTCATCATAGCTTTTTATCCGATATCTATCATGACCATTATTATATTAGAAACCTTACACATTGGAAGTTTGAATTATCGTAACTTTCTAATGCAGACCTTTGATATATTTCTCTGATATAATTCCTTCGATGTGCTGATTTGGAATGCCCACGTGATTTCACACTCGCACACTTAATGGTTGATATTGAAGATTTATTGTTTTTAAAATTTTAAATGATTTCATTCATTCCACCTCGATTTTATGAAGATTCACTTTAAAGAAAAGCTTGGTATTGTAAAATTTCATTGTTCACGCTAAGTCCTCTCTAAAGAGAAGTGTTTCACTCATATCTATGTTTTGTACTACAGTCTAGCTCTGATCATGTAACAACTAAGATATGTCGAAATTAGGGAAGGGCAAGAAGAACTGTAGTGCATCAACAATCCGTCGCTCCTTCAATTGAAATTATAGATGAAAAGGCTGCTATGTTAGGGCTCTTCTCCAATACAGTTTGTGCTAAATATTCTGGACAATCTTCATGGGAATCGATATACAAACTCTTTGAATATGAAGGACCCAGGGTTACTCAAAGTACAATAATTGCTAATGATTCTACTCTAGTTTCAAACACAACTTACAACAATGTGGCAAAATCTTTCTTACACAGAATTGCATCCAGACCTAAAATTTTTCCCTATACTAATATGGTTCGGTGGGTTGTAGATAATATGAGTATTGCTAACAGGAGAATTGTTACAAATAAACAAACAGTCATCAGATCTTTTTCCGGTGAGGACTTGTGGAGGATGTACCATCTGCCTAAACCGCAGTGAAAATATGATAAAAAAGACATTGAGGCATTTATTAAAGAGCATGAACATGCATTAGAGTTGATTAAAGGGTGGAGAATGGATCCAAACAAACACAAGTGAGAAGAAAGTGATAAGTATGTTGTATATTCCTTTGCTAGTTCTTATTCTCGGATAACTGCTATGATGTGTAGGCTTTATGCACATCCTAATGTACAAAAATTTCTCGAACAATGGCTATCTCTTATAAACAGGGCTTCAGAGGCATATATTTTTTATTGGGATACTATACTTTCAGATAATTTAGCTACCCATATCTTGGCTTTTAGGAGTAAACACAAATTTTCTGAGAACATAATACCGCCTTTCTATATGAGTGCTTATTCATGGATGCCTTGTGTTTTTCCATGGATTTTTCATCTATGGGTTGGAAGTGGACTCTGGAAGACCCAACCCCTATTCATATTTATCATGATATTATTTGGTATTCCAAATATCAACAACATTTCTATAAAATATACCATGGGGTCATGTTACCAACATATCAGATTATCTTTGATAAAAGGGCTCCTCAGATGTCTCTAGAGGCTGAAACTGATATGCTCCTGAGTAGGAAATTGGTTTGGTGAAGAATCATTCACCTATATCATATTTTATGGGAGTCTAGCCAATCCTAACGTTTTACCTATGTTCATTCATGATAAAATTTTTAATAGGATATAACTTATGAGATTGTGGGTAATGGTATTTCTAAAGTTTTGAAGGAATACAATAAAAATATGTTGGCTGTCTTTTCAACCTAGTTTGGTATATGTGCCTTAGATAACTATAAGCATGTAATGATTGAAATAAGGCCATTTAGGGTCTCGATTTTTCTACTATACCCAACATAAAGTATGATCCTCACCAAGTGGTTAAAAATATTACAGCTGCATCAAGTATTAGACAATTTTCCCACGAGCCTGATAAGTTTGATGATTTGTTTGAGGGAGATTCTTCTTATTCAATGGTTGCACACAAAGAAGAGTAAAAATTAACTCTTGGGGAAATGAGACAACTCACTTAGTACATGGCCTCTACGCTAGTAAAGCTTCCTATGGATTCATTACAAATTCCTCAAGAGAAGCATGTTCCTGATGATGTTTTAATTATTGGTTCTACACAATCTGTTGATACCTATCAACCAAGAGAAACAATATCCTCTTCTTCTTCTCAGCCAGAGAGTTTTGTGCTTGATGCTAGGTTAGAAGAAATCTAGGAAGAATACAATCAATCTCTTAATTCCAAAGCTGATGAGTCTCAGGTTGCTAAGACTCCTCCACAAATGAAGGTTCATGACACTCTCAAGAACCCTGAATAGACTCCAATAACAACAAAGGTTCCTGATAAACCTTTGGATGATATAGGTATAGGGATCATACTGTAATTCCCTTGTTCTAAGGTTGTTTTAAGAATCGAGGAGATTCCTCCACTGGACATCTTTTACAACCCGCAACAAAAAGTTGTGGTAATGAGGGAGAGAAAGAAAAGAAAGTTTGACCAGTCCCAGGCACTAGTTCCTGACAATGCATCTTTTGAAGTGTTATGGAAAGGATCTTTAGCAACTCCTATGGAGGAATTGGGTAATTTACCCAATTTACAGGTGCCTTTGCTTCAACTAACTGACAAAGCCACAGAGGTTCAGTAGTTTCTTAAGGAGAAAGAAGAAAGAGTTTCTCTGTTAGAACAAATCATTGAAACTGAAAAGCAAAAGAGCACAAAACATTGACAGGTGCAGTTCACAGAGCTTCAACATAGGTTTGACTCTCTCAGAGTCTAGTATGATGTTGATATATAGGTCCGAGATTCATAAATTCAAGAGCTGCATAGTATGATTGAACATCTGAGTGTCAATCCATAATTAACTAAATTTAAGAATGAGGCTAAAGAGTTGAATACTCTTCTTTCTCAACAACAAATTGCCTTTTGTCAGAAATTGGTAATTATTCATGACCGATGCATGACAAGTAGCTCCTTGGTAGACCAATTATCTCATATTAAAAATTACTTTGAAGACATAGAGGAGAAAATTGTTGGTTTCTTGACATGGCAGGAAAGTGCAGATGGAAGATTATCCAATCTTTCCAAAATTGAAGAATCCCATAAAGAGATTATTTTCGGAGAGTGGGAAATTCACATTAAGCAAGAAGAAGCAACAATTTATCATGCGTGGGATATTTCAAGTAATATTATTGGAGCAGTCAGATATAATTATTCCAAGCTAATCTCATCTCAAGTTTTCCCGATGGAGCATTACCCAATGTTGGAGAGGTAAATCCCCTCTACGGATAGAGGCGATCCCTACTAGCCCAGAACGGGTCTAGCAACAATCAATCAATGCTACTATGCAAGCTCCTAGTTGAAATTAAAAAGTGGGCAATGAACACCTACTTGGATTCCAGCGCTATTGTTTGATGAAGCGATGCCGCTCTCACTCCTTTGCTCTGGTCAGTCACGATCCTCCACTATCCTCGTGGATGGACACCTGCACATGCAAAGAGAAAAAAAACACGAGCATGAAATCTAGTAAAAGCAACTATACATCAGTCAGAAAGGATGTAATTCACGTTCACCATTACAAATACAAATGAGAATGGAACCATAACAGTAGTCATCTATCATTTATTAATCAAAAACAGAGAAAGGTACAACCAATGTTCTGACGTTGAGTCCTTCTCAAGAGGGTCCAGCCAGCAAGTCTCATAAGCATTCACCCTTGGAGGTAGATCTCCCAAGACAAACAACTCTCTCTCTCATACAAGGCAACAAGAATTCACAACCTTCCTTAAGCTCTCTAGCAATCCACACTTAACACACCAACTGCCTATTAGGAGCAGCACTAAAAACACTATGAATTCCACTCTGTCCAAAACTATTTCCCAAAACTCGTTGCTCATGGCAATGGTGTAGGCTTATATAGGAGAAGGAGTCTCCATGAATGGTGGAAGGATAAGCTTATCTCCAAGAAAGGTGGCTCATATGACGAACAAACATGCCATAGAAGGGAGGGTGACATTCACAAGGTCAACAACCAGGTCTGGAGTCATCTAGAAGGCTGGCTTTTAGAACAAACTCGCCCAAACAGGATCAGTGCGGGTGTATAACTGGACTGGAGCACTGACGTCGCGTCTCGATAACAGAGAAAACTATGTCAGCGCGACTTAATACAAACATAGGATGCGCTAGCTATGAAATTCGACCAGCGGGGAAAACCCGTGTGCTTTCGCGCTGGCAGCGCATCAATTACACTAGAAGCCGCCAGTCAGCGCGGTTATTTCAATAACAGTCATGATGATCAAATAAAATTTGGCAAAGAGGGTTATTTGGCCAATTCAGAGAGCATGAGCATGATGGATTTGATTTCATGACACAGTAGGGAGACTGACAGGGAGACAGTGACAAATTACTGTGTAACACATAGCACTGCATATCCAGCATGTACATAGTATCATCCATACATAGCACTGCATATCCAACATGCAGAGAGCACCATATGCACACACACTGCATATACATCATGAAGACAGTACAATATGTAGACAAAACCCCATATGCAATATTCTCACAACCCTATTTGTACCATCATGTACATATCATTGCATAAATAACATGTACACATGCTATGCATACACAATGCCACAAGTGCACACATCATAGATGGAACATGTACAACATACACAACATATGCTCAACAATAGTACCACACATCCAAAACCACATTGTCCTTACCAAGAAACCTTGCTTTTGGTATCTCATCCATGCTTATCCTAGCATGCTGCAGACCACATTGCTTTCACTTTGTTGATGTATCCTTCAACATTAGCTGTTATAACATAGACATAGGCATAATACAAGTATACAATATATAATCATATCCACATGATATTGACCTCATATATTTGTCATGACTATTCTTCCCAATTGATTCCTTGTAAGACCAAGAACCTCTTCCTATTGTTCTCCTGCATAAGAAATCATTCCTCCACAAGAATGATCCCTAAGAACCCTGTTAGATAGTAACATTGATACATGGATACATACATACATATATAAATGTTAGCATAAAACAATTGTGATTCTGCTAGACAACGACATACATTCATACATGTATACATATATATACTTCAGCATAATCATAATCATAAAATAATTACCAGATATCAAGGTCAAGGTTAAGAGAACTTCCTTTATTCATGCACAACATGCATGATATTGAGAATAATAAATCCCAACATATCGAAGGCATCTAACACTTCAGATCCATTTACTTTACCTTTTTTGGTTACCTCTCTTATGTCTGCACTGCTACTGTCCATTTACCACAATAGACACAACCAGTCCAACCAACTATCATACTCTTACCTTTCGTTGTGCTTACTCATGCACAGAGCTTCATCTGGGTCTTATATCATCGATTGGGTACCACACATCTCTCCCGATTTCCATTAACTTTCCTCTTTCCCAACCAATTCCCAAGAGTCAAAATGTAAAAGGCAAGACAAGAAACAAACAAGAAGAAGACCATAAAAACAAAGCAACATGATTCCGCAAACAAAGTGGTATGGCCATACTCTAGACATAAACAAAGCCGCAAATCAAGATCAACAATTCATAAAAGGCCAAAAGCACAAGACTAACAACAAACACCATGACTCAATCCCCATTTTTCCCAGGGAAAACTCAACCTAAGCCTTATTCAAGATTTCGTGGCTACCTCTCTTGCCATGCAACTCCCCGTGTCATGCTCACACATGTCAACCCCATTTTCCAAATATCAAGAAAATCATATTTATCAATTTTAAATCAACTTTTACAAACAATCATGTCATAATCCATAGTCATTAGACATAATGCTACAACTATCAACTACATTCAAGTTCATATCAACTGTCTCAACACATAAGTGTTAGAATAATTATCTTAATACAATATCAATCCTTCATGCCACTCTATAGACTCATACTCATATCATGCAATAAATCAATCATTCAACAAAATATATAAATATACCATGTCATATAATTCAACTAGGCGACATAATAGGCACCAAACACTCAAACACCAAATAGACGACATAATCAACAATGAAGTACCCAATATACTACATAAGCAAACTCATACCTTAGTGTATTTCAAGGGAGGCTTGCTACACAACATTTTGTCATTGTCCCTGTACTCCTCGTTCCTTGATCCTGGAGGACCTCTATAGTGAACCCCACATGCTTTCCCTTCATGAAGAAACTCCCATTGTGTCCCTCTTCATGAGCAGATCAATTCCCTTTTGCACCATTTCCCCTGAAACTTCTGTTTTTCCCAGTTTACAAGACCTGTGCTAATGGCCTTTGTCTCCCCCACGCCGATGTGCAGAGATTAGCACTATCCCTAGTGCCAATTGAAGCAAATGAGATGTGTTCCAATCGCACCAATCCCGTTATAGAAATTTTTTTAAATTAGGAGCCGAAGCTTCTAGCTCTAGAAGCTTCGTAATGGAAGCCTGGTAAATGGTTTGGCCAGATGGAGTCAAGGATGTCAGTTTGGGCTCCTTTCCCCTATAATGATGGAACTACCTCAAGGGATAAGACCTTCTCCCATGAGAATAGGATCCATCTCCTATCCATTCATCCTATATAAACCTCCCTTCTTCCCAAGCACATGCTAGTGTTAATGTTGGTGTGCTAGTGTTATTTTGGTTTGGAGTAAACAGCAAGTTATTCATAATTGTAGCTCTCTAGATGTGCGAGGGAGAAGTGTGATTTGGTTTGGAGTGAAGCCTAAAGGGAAGAGTCTTAAAACTATTTTTTATTGAGGCCATCATGGAATGCTAGCAATATTGTGTGGGAAGCTGGTCTTGTTAGAGGAGAACTGCAATGTCAAGACAATGGTTGTAATATCTCTTTGATATCAATATATATGAAACTATCGATTGATTTCCTACATATTTTATCATCTTACATATTCATGGCTTAATGTTTCTTGACTTGTTAAGTAGGTTGAATTACAATTTTTCTATTATCACGGTTGTTGTTTGATGTTGTTTACTTGTTTTAGGTGCTTGAAGAAGGAAGCGAGAGATAGATGGAGAAATCAAGCAATGACATCATCAAATGGGATAAGCGTACTAAGAGGTAGGCCCTCTTAATTGGTTCTAACCTAAGGAAATATTCCATAGAATGTATATGTTGTGGCTAGGCCCATCATCGGGCTAGAGGAATTGTTTTGTGTCCGCACTTGTAATTTTACTTCACCACAAATTAGCGACTCCGCTGGGGAACCAATCCTTTTGTTTGTCTTGGATTTCATGATTTTGTGAGGACTTTTCTAGTTCCACTTTTTCCCTTTTTTTATGTTTCTTTTCTCTTGCTTATTGACTTGAGTTTGAAATTCATAGTAGAAAATATGGTCCCTGCTTTTAATTTTTTTTCTTAACTTCCTCGATTAGCGCACTTAATCTGCTGACAGTCATGCCGATCAATGTGATATGCTGAGGAACAGTCACGCTGACCAGCCTCTGGCGCTTGTTATCAACTAGGCAATCACACCGATGCCTGTAAGTGAAGATTAGGGTTTCACCCCAATCTTGGCCAGTGTGTTCTACTCTTATGATTTGGACCCTGCAAGCCTTTTAGACCGTTTTCTCCCTGACTAGAAAGCTACTTTTCATTTGGTTTTGTTTTCTTGTTGGCTTATCATCCTTCTGCATAATTTCTTGAGTCATTGGGTGGTCAAGGACACTAGGGCATCTAGTTTGTCTTCCATTCAGCTGCTTGTGAACTCAGTAAGTCGGGTTGTAGTTGTACTTACTCCTTGCATTTTCGTTTTCGGTCCTTTTACGACTTTGACCTCTATTACACAAGTTTGAAAACTTTGCTTGTCTAAACTTTTATTTTCTGGCATGCATTACATTGCTTGTCTTTTTGTTGGTAAATTCGATGTTTCAGTGATCTAAATGAGCTTCTCTTTTTCATCTGCTTGAAGAGATTATTGTCTCGAAAACTTTTGCATCAAAAAATTGTATGTGAAAAGTTTATCTCATTGTTTCATGAAAAAGTGTGAAATTCTGGTTTGTTGTGTCATTGTTCTATGATAGCTTGCATCATTGAAAGACTAGAATTGCATTGGCATTTGGAAAAGGAAAAGAACTATTTTTGCTTTCGAAAGGACTGTTAGGTATGTGCTTGTCAGGAAATTAGGAATTTGAATGCATTTTTCATTAGTTTATTTCGAAAAGTAAGGTAGTGAGAGATCATTTCATTTTCAATTTCTTGTTTGTTTGCATTTGATTGAGTAATTTCTACCCTCTCTAGTGTAGACATTTCATCAAATTAAAAGGGTCTTGTCTCATTTAGTTGCATTTAATGTTGTTTCTAGTCACATCGCTAAGACTTGAAAACTGAAACATAACTCAAGATAAACTTTAAAATGAATTCAATTAACTTAAGGCGCATTTGACATTTAACGATCATAGCTACAAGGCCTAGGCTAGAGACGTGTTCCGGCGTCTTTAAACCTAGTAGTTGTCGTTAGCTTCAGCATTAGATAGCACTAGTACGGATTTGTGCTCCCCATACCATTGAGTATATAATGGGATACCTCTCTAGGCTGCAATCCTTTATCCTTAGGAAGCCAAGTTGACCGCCTTGCAAACATGATACATTGAACAGAACATTTGGGGAGATTGCCTACTCGTACTTCTCGGTTCGCCAGGAGGTATTCTACAGTTCACAGTTTCATTTGATCTTTTTTACTCATTAAACTTAAAAGATCATTCGATCACTTGTCCTTTCGAACTCATTTCCAATCGAAAGTGATAGAGTCATCTTTGTTTCTTTCTTGACTCTTAAAAAATGAAAGAGCACAAGTATTTTATGTGTCTTAATAATCGATTGCCCACGATCCGAAAACACCCTTTTAGTCTTTTTTTAGACTAAATCGTGAGTTTCCCTTAAATAACATTTTAAATCCTTGAAATTAATTTTTCAATCGACTAAGACAAGGTCATCATGGCTGAACCATTTGGTTCACCCAATTCCTCTTCCTCTCCTCCATCTGAAAGATTGTCTGAGGATTTGTTTCGTGAGTTACCATTGTTAGTTGAGGACCAAGGTGTTGAACTCGGAATTGTTCTGAGTATTCAACCTTTGTCGTCTCATCCTCTGCCTACTTTCGATACTGGGTCATCTGCTGATCTTGACCTGGAATCTTTAGACAATCCCATTCAAACTCCTTAGGACTCACCGACCACTAATGGTCAGCTTGGACTGGTTATTTATCCTCTAAATCCTCTATTTTACCTTGTTTTGATATCAGCGCAGCATCCTTATAGTCCGTACAACGAGCCGGGTGTTCCATTGGAACTATCCCCATGTACTCATTTGGTCATTCTTCATCGTCTATTTCCAGACATGGAACCCGAAGGCGATGCCCCAGTCACCTCTCCAAAAGAGTCTGAAGTTTCTACTCCACACACTATTTAGGAGGAAGAGTTGCCTTTTCCTCCTAAGGGTTTCCCCTATTCGGGGGGTGTTCCTGCTAGTTTTCCACCTAACTATGTGTCTTTGGCACAGTTGGTTTTAGGTACACCTAGTGCCTCATCATTTTACCATAACCTTGTTTGGGCGTCAGGTGCCATGCCTACGTCAGGTCTGTCCGTTGTGAACACGACTTCCCAATAGGTTGTTACCTAAATCCCAGTGCAACCCACCATTCCAAATACCCTTGTATCATCAATCCCAGTTACTCGTCAGGCACAACCAGCAGTTTCAAAGAATGTCTCTATTAGTTCCTCCATCCCTCTAGTCAGTGGCCAGGTTGTGCCACCACCTGGGGGGAAAACCTGAATGTTTCTATGGTGTCAGGTGTCACCAATGTGAGTGGCTCACAAGCTCACATGCTTGGTATGAACCAGTCATCTTCTGGTATTATTCACAACCCTGTTGACTCTACTAGATCAAGCAATGTCGAGTACCAATAGGTTCAGAATCTTGTTGGTTCATCTGGATCAAGAAACGTTTAGTAGCAGCAACCTTATGGGGCTCAAATCCAATACCAAAATCCTTATGTCCATATGGTTCCCAAGGAATGGTTAATCAAACCTTACACCCTCCAATGTGGGATGTACATTCAGCTTGGCTATGGCCAAATTCAGTTCGGAAATTTCCTGGGCACTGTTCAAGTACCCTTGCAACAGAAAGAACAGCCTCTACAACAACAAGGCCAACCTTTGTTACCACAAGGGAAACCTTTGTTGCAGCAAGGGCTCTCCGTGCAACTGCAAGGACAAATGATCCCGCAACAAGGTCAAATGCAACAATCGCAAGGCCAACCCTTGCAACAGTTGCAGCAAACTAGGGCAACAACAACCCTTGTATACATATCGACAAGGTCAAACCTTTCAAGGGCACGGTCAAGGTCAAGTCTTGCAACAACAAGCTCAAAATCTTAATGTCCTAGGTCAACAGGTCCAGAATCCTACCAGCCAAGGGCATCATGTACAAAACCCTAATGCCTTAGGTCACCAGGTTCTAAATCCTTTTTGGTCAAGGCAGCAGGTACAAAATCCCTATGTCCAAGAGCAACAAGTGTATCAACCTTATGCCCAAGGACAATAGGTCCAAAATCCTCTTATTCAGGGGAAACAGGCTCATCACATGTATGTTCAAGGAAAACAAGTGCAATATCCATATGTCCAAGGTCAACAAGCTCAACATCCTTTTAACCCGTATGTTGCTTATCAACAACCTATGGCCAGATAGGTCCAAGGTATTCAAGGTCAAAATCCCCCGTATGGTCAAGGTAATCAGCAATGGGGGTAGCCTCAGATGCCATATGGTCAAAATCCCCCACTGTGTGGCCAAAATCCTTACCAGCAGGGATGGGCTCCTCCATTCGGACCCGCTTATCAACCTCCCATGCCTTTTAACACTCAATTTTCATTCTTGGCTACACTCCAATTTCCAAATGTATCTCTCCTTACGAATGATCCAATCCTTCATTCACCATACTGGCCTCTGATGCCATCCAAGATACCAAGCGATTGTCCAAAGTTCAACGGGAAAGCTAAAGAAGATTCTCAAGCCCATGTGATGGCATATCACCTCTTGTGCTCATCGAACTCATACATTGACAATTCCATTTGTCTCTGTCTTTTCCAATGAACACTCATGGGCACTGCAGGTAAGTGGTACGTCAAGCTGCCTCGAAGTACTTACCATGACTTTAACTCTTTAGCCATGGCTTTCCTCACGCATTTTCAGTTTTTGGTTCGCTATGAAACTGGCACCTATTTTCTCACATCTCTTAGGTAAGATACTGCGACACACATCTTTGATCACATCCATGAATGGAGATGTAGATGTCGCCTGATCAAATTTGATATTTTTGATCTGTTGCTCGTTGAATGGT